>KZ652277.1:44812-57245 GCA_001010745.2 Gerris buenoi
TTATTATATTAGCCGTATTATATTATTAATATTATACGTGTATTTATTTATTTATTTTTTTTAATATTTGATGTATTTATTGATTGTAGTCATTATTTTGTTGATTTAATAAGTATTGTTTAATTTTGTTTTTAAAAGTGTTAAAGCTAGTAATCTGTCTAAGTTCTGTTGGTAGTTTGTTATAGTAAAATGGTCCAAGGTGCGTTGCATGTCGTTGTTTTCTACCTGTGTGAGTCTGTAGTGTTAGCATCATTAGTTGAGTCTGAAACCTAGTCGGGTAATTGTGAATTATTGTTATTTTGTCAGTGTGAAAAAATAAAACTGCTTTCTGATATAAAGATTTAACTGAAAGTACTTTAAAATCGAGAAAAGTCAGGTGTGAGGGATACCTTTATTTGGTTTTTTCATGGCTATTTTTATAATGGCCTTTTGAATAATTTCTACTGGTTGTATGTGTGAATCAGCTGCCATACCCCAGGATAAGACACAGTAGTTCAAGATGGACTCGACTAGAGCATGGTAGAGCATTCTCATTACCGATTTTTCGGCAAAGAGTCTTACTTGAATGAAACTGTATATGGTTCTCCTGACCCTAGCAACGATCCACGAGATGTGCTTGTAACAATTAAATTAGTTATTTTTGTATTTTTACAAGGTGTAAATTTTTATTTAAATTTTAATGTAAAAAGATTAGGATGTTCGAGTTCAAAGGGGGCTCTGAAGGGCTACGGTCCATTAATTTATGAAGTATATTTTTTTGTTATTGGAAAATATTCCGGCTAGTTAAGATTTTGTTTTTTTGTATTTCCTTAATTTTTGGAGTAGGTGGGACTCCATGGTTTTAAGTTTTTTTTCTATTTTCTTTTCTGCAGGGAATTTTTGTTTTGTGGAGAAGTGAGGTTAGGATAGGAGGTTCTGTGGTTCGACGGCGTGGTCTCGATGTAGAAAGTTAAGTGGTGGACACAAGTTAAGTTTATGTTAAGTATGGAAGTGTAGTTTGTGTCACTCAGTGGATTTCTAGGAGCCCAACACCCAGCTGTGGTGGATTTAGGGTATCTTAGCTCTGCAGCTCCTGTGTCTACAGCTACAACTCCATCTACGTCTATTCGACATAAGTGGGTTAGCCACATCACTAACCACTCCAACCATTGACTGAAGTTGAAGTGCACCTTTGGCGGCGACTTCCCTGGCGACCAATTTCGTGAGGCTCTTTAACAACCCAACGACGTCCCCCTCCACCGGACGGTCAAACTCAGGGCCCGATCGACCTGGACTACCTTCCCTCTCTCCTATCCAGTATCGTTCTTTTAATCATTTTTTTTTTTATTATTTTGCATATTTATTCATTTAACTGTGGGGGTCCAGGTGACACCAAATTAAGTGTTATATTATCAATTAATCAGATTTTGAGTGGAAGACCACTCTTAGGAGTTGTCTGTGATGGGGCCCCAAGGTATACCACTGCAGTAATAATTTCTTAGGTAGGGTTTATTTATATTTCTTTTATGTATATTTTTTTGTATTCAAGTAATAATATCATTACCCCTGGGCCAGCACTTTGTGCTATCAAAGAATCAATTACAGTACAGATATTACTTTACCACAGTAACTTGTCTCCAAATTTGTACAATCCTTATATACGTCCCCTCCCCTTTACTGGCTTCCTCATTCACCAGTTCTCCCCTTCCCTTACCTGTATTCCCTATTCCTTCCTCTCAGGAATTCGTCCTCAGCATTGTCTTTCTTTTCCCTACTCTACCCTTGTTTATTGAATGAGGTGGCGCTCTATTTTACTTTATTAAATTTGGTCAAAAATGAATATTTTGCGTTGTAAACCCCCCCTTCTTGCCGTCTGAGCTGGGCATAACACATCCACTAATAGCCAACCATCAAAAGTAGGCTACAGAAAATTGCGCCCTTGACGTGGGGCTAGAAGTCAGTTTTTAAGTCATTGGAAATAGTTTTTTAAGTTTTTATTCATTGTATATCTTCTAGCTACAAGCTGTTGCTGTTTACGTCAATAGAAAACTTGAGTAGTTCAGTTCTCAGTTGTAGTTAGGAATAACAGGTGATAAAAACAATACTCAGGACTAGTTTAATTCAAGTAAACATTTAATTTATTTAAATACAATTTTATGTCCTCATCAACAAACATTTCAACATCAATTTAATTCTACAGTATATTTTCTCCACTTTAATTACAATTTTATTTTCCTACCTGTTATTACAGAACCTTTTCTAAGAATTACATCCGTATTGAAAGTTGTCACACGACGTTTACTTCTAGAATCACTGAATTCAATCTTTTCATTTTAACTCACTTATATTTCACAAATTCATTAAATTCGAAAACACCGTTGTTAATTTTTATTTTAAATGATTTATTATTTAAATACGTTAAATTAGATANGCAGATATTACAGGTTATTTTAGGCTTAAATTGAATATGATTGTAGTTTTATACATCAAATCCGAGAGGAGCTGTATGCATATATTTAAAAGTTAGCGTTTTTCATATGTAAAACCTGCTAAAGTGACCACGTATATTGACCACCTGGTCAATGTGACCACTTTTTGATGGTCCCCTTCATACTTTCCTGTACATTTTCTTCTGCTTATTGTGACTATCTGCCTAAGGTGACCACTTTTGGTCGGTCCCTTCGGTGGTCCTTTTATCCAGGTTTTACTGTATTTTTAGTTCATTAGAACTTCCACTTGATGTCGTTAATGAAATATCTTTTCGTTTTACGTTTGCGTGCTACGGCTGTGAATAAGTTATTTTTGATGTTATAAAGACTCAAATAAAATTAATACTTCACAGAATTAATCTAATCAACTGTCAGCAAGTATCTTATACGCATTGGAACAATAATATTCCTTAACCTTGAGAGTAACACGTGTGGTCTCGGGGGCCTACAAGCTCCCTCAATCCCCCCTCCTATTCGTCTATTTTAATTTTTCTAGGTCAACAACTCTGGTACTCCTAAAAAATTTGTGTAAACAATGCCACTCAATTCGGATCTACACGCCTATTGCAACGTCAGTATTTTACAAAAAAACTAAAAAAACAAAACAAAAAAGAACAGGCTTAAATGTAAGGTTTTGTAGCCCCTCGAGCCGAATGTTACTTACCTGTATAATATATATTTTTTATTTTATTTAATATGATTATATTTCCCTAACATTGTAATTTTGCATTGAATACTTGTATATTAAGCGAAGAAACCTATCCCCTGCCTCATCTATTTTATGTCTTGGAAGCCTTGCTTGCCTTGCTAGGGTGTAAAAGGCGCTAAAAATTAACGTGTTACTGTCAGGGTGAAAACGTAGCCGAGGCAATAATGCTAATTAGTTCCCGAGGCGCAGCCAAGGCAAATACTTAACTCTGAGGTACATACAATATTTTATCTCCAGTAACGAGAAAATACACCCTTCCATTTATTGCACATTTTTTTATTTATTATTATAATAAATAAAAATAATTGTTAGCCGTTTTAATAGCAGATATAAGAGGGGCAATAGTAAAAACAAATAAGAATTACAAGGTTTGATGCAACGCTTATTTTCATTATCGTTATTTTACTTATCATCATCGAAAAGAAGTGTCGCCAACCTGATTTCAACAACTTTATTGCATTCACCATTCATTCTCTACTATTTATAAAATAATTAAGTTGACAACCCTTCTCCTTCTCCCTGGTTTTACTTTTTCTCTCTACTTATCGAGTTCAGAGGAGAAAAGACTTACTTTAGTCCCTCAAAACTAATCCAAAGTAATACCTTTCTCTCCCTACTGAGGATAAATTAATTAAATACTTCACGTTAAACCAAGAATACTTAATCTTAAAGTCTGTTATCATTTGTAAAGTCTGTTATCATACATCTATTATGCTATTTTTGACCCTAAATTGTCAAAATTTGACCTCTAAATGAACTCCAATAATTCTGGCCAACGAACTCATCCTTTCTTTTGATATTATTGACATTTTAAAATTTGTTTGAAAATTTTAAGTGCATCCTAAGGGGAGATATTGTCTGGAGTGACACATAATATAAACATACATATATACATATATGTATGTATATATACATACATACATACAGACATAAAAAGTGTTAAATTTTAGGCATCGATTCAGAATGTGAAACGGATTTCCATGATAAAAATTTTCAATTATTCGCATTAGAAAAATTTTGAAGCTATTTCAGTAGCTTAATTTTCTTTGAAAAATCGCTAAAAAACTACATTTATGGTACCTGCTTTATCTTAATTAATTATTTGGGCTAAAATAAAATAAATTTAAATGTAACAAACAACAACAACAGTAGAATCTTTAACAATAATTTAAAAATTAAAATTCATTGATAATATTTTGGTGCAATTTATTAAAAAGTTTTTATTAGTCATAAAGTTCTAACTGATAAAAGTTGATCAAAATTTCATCATTAAAAGTTGAAGCATCAGTGTTGCCAACCTGATTTTCCACCAATTCACTGATATATTCACTGATTCGCCAACCAATTCACTATATTTGCCATTCACTTTCTAGTATTTACAAGATAATTCGAATGGCGAACGTGGATAATAATCCCGTTTTTACTTTATATCCCCATTTTTAAGGACGGGGGATGAAAATACCAACATTATAACCTATAAATTAGCCCTGTAAAGTTGCTTTTCGTCCCTACTGGAGATAATATTTACTTCTGTAACTAGGCAGCAAAATGGAATGTTGCTGACAAGTTATTAAGTTTTAGCTAAAAAAATTTACTGCAGAGGCGAAGCCAAGGCAGGAAATTTACTATTTTACTGACGAGGCGAAGCCGAGGCAGGCAAATGTTAATTACCTGCTGAGGTGTAACCGAAGCAGGTAATCTTTAAACGAGTCAGGAATGTTTCCTTTGCTGCATAGTTACATACAATATTTTATCTACTAACGGCAGACAAAATACACTAATTATTATATTCTCTTTTTAATGTATATATAAAAGATTTAAAGAAATTAAAGTTGTAAAAGAACAAAAGTTTGAGTCATCAAGAAAACAAAACAAAGGCAAAACAATTCAGGGTTGCCACTTTTTTTTTTTATTAAGAACTGTTTTTTATTTCTATTTTTAGATAATCATTGTATAATAGTACAATTTGTTTGTCACTATAATTATTTAAGTTATTTTCAAAAAAGATGGAACTATTTAGCAGAATATTACGCTTAGAATCTAGATATTCTCACATAGTAAAATGATTTAAATGTTTCTTTGATGGTAGTTTATAAATCCGTTAAATAAAAGATAAGACACTCCGTTACGAAGTACGCGTATCCATCTTTATTTACTAAACGATTTAAAAAAATAAAAAAAGCACATAATTTTATTTTTTCTTAAAATTTAAAAAAAAAAAATTGAAGTGTTTGTTAAATATAAGAAGCAAATTTGAATCAATAACAAACCACTTATACTACATACATTTTTATATTTTTATTGATCTTTCTTAAAACAATATTGCTAAATTTGATAAAAACTTATCAAAAAAAAGTGATAATATTTGAATATAAGGAATATAATTTTAAGGCGAGGCCGATATGATCTAATACTCCTGACGTTATAATTACATATTCACCTCTTAATATATCATAAATTATTACATAACTTTAAATTTAAAAAATATAATTATTGCTTTGTTACAAAGAATTTATATTTTTTCAGTTAAATTCGAATACAACTTCCAGAATACAACTTCCAATATTCAGCATCTTCTTTTGCTGGTAAGATAATACTTTTTTTTTTTTTTTATTATTTTAAAAAATATAATAAGGCCCATAATACAGTTACATCCCAACTTAAGTTTGCCAAAAAGAAGGGGCATATAGGGGACCCTAAAAGGAGTAAAAAATGATACATTAAACTATGTCCTTTCGGGCATCTCCTCCTCCTTTTTTAAAATTTTGCGCTAAGCTTATTTTATAACACTTATTTTCTTTTTTTGTCCCTATTTTTATATATCAAAATTTTTGGGTCGATAAAGGATAAAAACAAAAACTTCTACCTCTTCATCTCAACGGCTATATTTAAACCATTACCTGGTCATCTTCAGGCCTACAACATTAACAACATTTTTCCTAAAATTACTTATATCATTAAATTACAAGAATCAACAATTACTCTTATCTTATCTCAGATTAAGATAAATAAAATATACATAAATGTATCACATAAACATTTTCTCACCATTATATTATGGTTCGTCACTATATGTCAATTAATTTAATAAATATATAAATATATTTTCGTACTAAAACTAAAAAAACTAAACACAAACAGTTAACATCAAACAATATACATTTTAACAGGAATTAATTAAAAATTATGTGCAGCATGGTAATTGATATGGTAACCTACTTGTAACCTATTTTTTTTATCTACTATTTAATTTGACGTTATGTTTAAAAATCTCTAGTGAATTAATTACAGTTAGTCGATTATTTTTATTGCACTTAATTATTTTATTTAATTATACTGGACATTTTTATATTTATAGAAATGTAATTTTAATTTGATTTTTTATCTATTTATATTTTAAATCAGTAGTTATTTTTTTAAAATGGCTGAGTAGAATTTGTTTATATCTTTTGACTCGGTCTTAAAGTTAATGGAGTTATCGGATATTGCAATGAATGGATAATGCAATGCTTTTACTACTTGCATGGATGGCGATGGCTGTCTTCCCATTTTTTGCTTCTATGTCATAATAATACTGTTTTATTCTACTCTCTAAGTTTTGTGTGGTTTCGCCAATATAATATACACTATCACAATCTTTACATTTAATTTGATAAACTACATCGTTTTTTTTTTTAAATTTGTCAGTTTTGTCTTTTGAATTTCTATGATATTTATATTTTATTTTGTTTACCGGTTTTAATCCAAAGCAGTCGAATTCTTTGAAAGTTTTTTGGATGTTTTCTGTTAATCCTTTTATATATGTTAGTGATTTATAATATCTGGTGTTTTCTGTATTGTTTTCTATGGTAGGATATAGCTAATGCTATATTCCAATATTTATGTATTTTTGCTTCCGAGCTTACCGAAGGTAACGGAAGCTATGTGATCGTTCTGAAGAACGAAAAAATTTTAGGTCTCCGATTTCAAAAATTCCAAGACAGAAATCCGTTTCAGACATCAGGGAACATTTTTGGTTCCGTGTCTGTCTGTCGGTCTGTCGGTCTGTCGGTCTGTCGGTCTGTCGGTCTGTCGGTCTGTCACAAATATTTGCGAACCACCATATCTTAAAAACTACACGTCCAATTTTAATGAAATTTGGGTGGTAGGTCATACTTAGCCCATTGTTGGTCCCATATAAGTTTCAACCTTCTGCGCTTATTTGTTTATCTTCCACATGCACACAAACATACATTTATTTTCAGCCATATCTTTAAAAGTAATCATCTGATTTTTATGAAATTTTTATGGTTTGTCGAAAGTAGCCTGCAGATAGCACCTGCCTAATTTCAACCTTCTGCGCACTTCAAATCGTACTAAATTAATATGTCTTATACTACAAAGCCGCATGGCTCACTGACTCACTGACTGACATTAATGTTTACCCACTTCCAGAAGAGCTAGAGACTTGCGGTTTGCGCCATTCGACGCGCAACGTCCACATTGTGAACCAAAATAATTATAAAAAGTTCACTTTTCCCCCTCCTTCCACCCTTAAAAAAATAAAAATGGCCGACTTGATTTTTAAGCTGGTTTGAGGGCTTATTGCAGCTAAACGGTAAGTCGTACTAGAAAATGGATAACACAAGTGGTAACTGATTTTAAAAGATCTACAACTTTAGTCCTATGAGTTTTTGTCGAATCATCATCGGTTGTACCTTAGATGGTGATAATTTTGTTATTTTTTGGTTTTATTTTTTTCCATTTTTGTCTTTGAATGGCCATAGATTCTATAATAGTTGACCGATTTTATTTCTGATTGCGGCGGTTGAATCTCACACTAATGCTCTTTAAATTGAGTATATTTTATTTCATTAGTTCATCCTACTTGCTGAGAACATGAGAGTAAACTTTTTCCCGTGCGCCGTGTCACGTGACCACTTTTTTTGGTTTTTAATATTGTGTCGTATATCATTTTAAAGGCCTTGATATGTACATTAAAGCTATTTTATTTGTTGATTTTTTAAAAATTTTGTGCATGTACTTTTGTACCGATTTATAATTTTGTTGTAGGTTAATGGGTTTAAATACTTTTTTGATATTAGGTTTTTTATTTCTAAGTATTTATTAGTTAAATTAATGCCCTTTTGTATTGTTTGTTTTTTAAAAATATAATTTTGGTACCTTTAGAGTACAGGGGTACAAATGTTAAAGTTAATCTTTTATAGTGTGATGTATATCGTTAAAAAGCTCTTGCATCGTAGATTAATTTTTGTTATATTATATTTTGTGTTATTTTTAGTTTAAGGGGGAGGGGGAATAAAAAAGACCGGTTTAAGGCTGGGCCACACTGTGCCCGCACCGTATGAAGGCCGTGTGTTGTCCTAAGGAAATGTCAAAAGTAAACAAAAATAATCCAAATGTCGGTGAGAGCACGGTGCGGAAAGGTGTGGACCATGCCTTACATTTCCTTAGGTTTATTCCTCACCGAGTGTTGCCCAACCACGGCCAACACACGGCCGTCATACGGTGCGTGCACGGTGCGGACAGGTGTGGCCCGGCCTTTATACAGAGGTTTCTACGATTTGGTTGCAGTTTTATATTTTTTTATTAAATAAATTAATGATGCGCTAACTTTTGGCGCTTGTTGGAGGCTTTGTTTCTTTAACAAATGTTTAAACTTTTCCGATTTTATTAAATATTTACTGGAACAGTGCCGCGCGGTTCCAACTTTTTGATATTTATGGTATTTTTCTTAATTTGGTCTTTTCTTTGCGAGGAAGCTATGTGCCACATTAATTGGCAGATTATTTTTTTAGGGTAGCTATTTTTTTCTAATTTTTGATATATAATTCTTTTGAGTATGGGTATATGTTTTGTATCTGTTACAGCAATTGATTTTTCAACTAAATTAAGGATAGTATTATTAATTTGATAGGTAGGGTGCGATGAATGAAAGTTTAAAAATAATCCTTTTTTTATCTCTTTTTCATACCATAATGTAGAAATATTCCCGTTTTCCTCTCTTATTAATGTTATGTCTAAGTAATTTATTCTCCTATCAGTTTCTCTTTCTACAGTAAAGATTATGTTTTTATTTTGTTTATTAAATATGTTAAGGGTTTCATTTATATAATCTTTTTTGTTATTATAATCGACGTATTTACAGATGAATTTAGGTTTTTCTTTAAGTTTGTTTGTAATTTGGGTTAAAAGTTCATTAATGAATACTCCACTGAGATTATTAGAGATACAACTACCCATAGGGGTACCATTCAACTGTCTACATAAATTATTATTAAATTGGAAGTAATTGTTGTTGCATATGAATTTTAAAATATCTAAGTAGGTGTTATTGCATTTTATATTAGTGTATGGATATATTAGGTCCCATTTTTGTTGTATAATTTTATAAACCTCTTGTAGCGGTATACTAGTGAATAAAGCTTTGATGTCTAGAGATATTATTTCTTCGTCACTGTTTGTAGGGCTTCTTTTACTTCTATCGAGTTTTTATAATCAAACTGGTTACTTTTGCATAGATAGTTTAATGAGGGATTAATTAGTTTTGTTATTTTTTCTGTGGGAGCGTTATTACTGCTGACTATTGGTCTTAGTGGGTTGTCGGTTTTATGGATTTTAGGTAAGCCGTATATTTTGGAAAAATTACAATTGTTTATATTTAATTTAATTGGAGTTGGGCGTGAGCCTTTTAACTGTTAAGATCGGCTCCGTATTAATCGTTTTTTTTTTTACCGAGAATCTCGTAGTTTTTTAAATTATAATCTACATCGTTATACGCACAAAAAAATCTACTTAAAAATAGTAAAGTTTAATTCAATTCTATCCGGTAGAATTTTTGCTATTACCGAATTAAGATGGCATTAGTTAAATTATTATTAAGAAAAGACGGTGTAGAGGCGTTCAAGGTCAGAGATGGCGCTAAACGAGTCGTCACCCCCTCCACTGGTCAACCGTCTCCTGTCAAAGGTAAACAAATTACCATCGACAATAAACTAGATTATATCATCGCAAAACTAGAAAAACAAGAGGATGATAATAAACAATTAAAATCTGATATTTTAAAAATGATTAGATTGCGGATTTAGCGATGATGTCCTCGAAAATTACTATCGACTTAAACTGAGTAATCACGTAAATCATCCTCCTTTAATTAAATGTAACTTTTTACGGTACAGCGACAAGATCAAATTTTTAACTAATCTAAGAACTAAAAATATTACTAGTAAAGAGTTAGACCTAGAGAGTAATTCAGGCAGTGTAGCAAAAATCTTCGCTTACGACTCATTATCTAACTACAACAGATATCTATTCGATGAAGCGAAAATAGCAAAAAACAATGGAATAATTAAATATGTGTGGCAAAGAAGAGGAAGAATATTTGCTAGAAAAGCCGACTACACTGGAATTATTCATATAACTTCAAAAGAAAATATCCCTGTACTTTCAACCGATACACCAAAAAGTCAAAACAGAAATCCACCGACCAGTGACGAATCCCTAACGAAACCACGCTCAAAAAGAAACAGACCTAACGAATCCCCGATCAGCACATAGCAATTAGCCAATCTGACCGATGACGTAAAATCAGAAATAATGTTTTGGAACGCTCAGGGCTATAAAAATCTAGTAGAATCAGCATCGGATCTTACAACTTTTGATATTATTGGTGTCACCGAAACTTGGGTGGATTTTCTATTATCTAGTCCTCCTTCACCCCTGGGTCTCTTTAACTTAGTCTGTGTCCCGGCCGTAAAAGAAAAATCGAAAGGGAGAGCTAGTGGCGGAATATGTGTTTACATTAAAAAAATCTACAAATACGAAGTAATTAAACAATCTGACTTTTGGGTGTTTGTGAAGGTCTTTTCCGGAAGATTAAATTTAATAGTAGGCTGTGTCTACCTCAGACCGTCACTCGCCATAGAAGATTTTATCGAAGAACTAGATCGCTCGATAAAAATAATTAAGGATCGCTTCCCCGAATCTTCAGTCATCATAGGAGGTGACTTCAACGCGAGGACGGGAAAGAAGGGCAATATACCCGACAACATAACCAACCTTTACCGGCAGCGGCTGTCGCTGGACAACAAGACTGACAGAAGAGGACAAACGATACTTGAAGTTATGGAGAGCAGCGGACTGGCCTTGCTCAACGGCAGAACTCGGTCCGACTACCCTGGTCAGTACACTCACACCAGCTACTCCGGCAACTCCACCGTGGACCTGATATGGTGTGACGTAACCACTACACAACATGTCAAGGATATGCAAGTACACTACTCCACATTTCAATCAGACCATTTCCCTCTCCTAGTTAGTTTCAACGATAGTTTCAAAATATTTAAAAGAAAAATAAATAAAACAAAAAAATCTGATAACGACACAAAGATACAACCGATTAAATGGGCAGACAACGCCTGTCATAAATATAAAACCGTAATGGCGTACAGTCCGTGAATTGAAACCGATTTTAATTCGGAATCCATCAATAATCTAAACGATAAGCTGGTTTATACGATTTCCACCTGCGCGAGAGCGCTGAACATGCAAACAAAACCGTTTCAAAATAAACCTGTACCTCCTTGGATCGACGACGAATGCAAAGCGGCTAGAAAGGAAATAAGACATGCCTTACAAATTTGTAAAAAAAACAATTTCGACCAATTATCTACCTCGCACTATCTTAATATTAAAAAATTCTAAGAAAAAGTAAAATTAAATCGTACGAACAATATCACATAAAAATTTTTACGGAAACAAAAAATTCGGCGGTGTTCTGGAAGTTAATAAATAAACACAAAAACAAACGGTCGAATATCGACTCAAAAATAAGCGTAACAGAGTGGCAACAGTTCTATAATAACATTTTTTCAAATAGCTTTTGTGTCTGTACCGATATCTTCGGAGTAGGGAACCAAAAGATGGATGCAGATGTAACAAGGGAAGAAGTAATTAAAGTGCTGCAACATTTAAAAACAATAAAACTCCAGTGTGCGACTCAGTTTCTAATGAATTTTACAAAAACCTACCGGACAACTGGATTCTCTACATAGTCAATTTATTCAATAAAATCATAGCCACTGAAAATATCCCCAAATCTAGGTCCCAAATTCAAACAATTATGATCTACAAAAAAATAACGCTAACGATCCTAATAATTACAGAGGTATTTCCCTAGTCAACTGCATAACCAAAGTTTTTACACAAATTATTCACGACAGAATAAACAAGTGGTGCGAAGAGAACAATATACTCT
>KZ652277.1:168860-181438 GCA_001010745.2 Gerris buenoi
AATATTTCATTTTTCCCGCCATTTTGTCAAAAAATTAATAATCCCCCCCCCCTTCCTTCCCCTTACTAATTTTGAAGTGGGGTATCAAATGAAAGGTATTGAAGAGTAGATTACAAATATATATACCACTTAGAGTTAGTGTTTCATTTTCGGCGCCATTTTGTTAAGAAACATCGAAATTTTTCGTTCCCCCCCTCCTCACCCTTACTAATTTTGTTTCACAATACCAACGAAACCCTTTTTACGTGAGAATTCACGCCTTACCAATTTATTTATTAACAATAATAACTCTTTTATTTTTATTCTTTAATGAATAATTGCATTTGGCATGAAAGTTAGAAAAAAAAAAAAAAAATCATATTTTTATAATAATTTATTACATTCCGGTCAAATATCATACAAGATTTAAAATTTCCTATTACTCGCATATATTCAATGGGTCAATTAGGACCTATGGCTGCAATTCTCTTTAATTATATGTAAAAAAAAAATCCACTCATTCATCTCACTTATTAGGGTAATTATAAAAATTAATACAACTCCTCTCAGCAACGCATAAGGTGGTTTGTACGCCATTTGACAGTCGTTTTTATACAAAAACTCAATCATAGCTCAAAAAAATTACAGATAATTAACTGATAGTGTTAGGGTACTTAAACTGAAGGGGAATATAAATGGAGAAGTTTTACTGAAATTTGGCAAACTGTAGCACATGTCGTTTTGGCATAATTACAGGCTCAAACAAAAATAAATTTTAAAATTTTAAAAAAAATTTTTTAAAATAAAATTACCATGAGTTAAAAATAGATCCTCTTAAGGGTAAATTTAAAAAAAAAAGTTACTTAAGGTGGCTCCGTTTCGACCTGTCCGGTCATTATCAAGCCTGAAAAACGATAATTTTTTTACATGTTATAATATTGTACTAGTTACATCAGAGCAACACTGCCTAATTTGACATTTTGGGAAAAAGTATATATTTACATTAATGGAGATAACTCCTTGGGTTGTCATATTTAAAAAACAAATGTAAGAACTTATTGTTCTCTTGTCTACATTTCTATAAAATGTCATCTTAACCCGTCATCTCTATTCTAGAAAAAAAAAAACAGGAACTATATTTAAAAACGGGCACTAACCATCACAATAAAATTAACAATAAAATAAAATTTAGGCGTATGTTTTGCCTTATTAAAGAATTTAAAATAGAGTATTTCTAAACTGTCATTGTCTTCTCTTTCCAACGGTAACTCTTTTCCACCTCTATCAACATTATTATATGAGCAGCGATCGATTTGTTAGAGTAAATTGGTAGTAAATTTGGAAAATAAAAAAGACTGCCAATTGGTGTGGCACATAGCTTCCTCGCATTCTACCCACGTACTTTATCGATTTTTTAATTATATTGTCCCCCGTTTTTTTTCCATCTGTCAAAATTGTTTTGATTTTTTACACGAATTAAAGTATCAATTTAGCAAAAGTTAAAGAGCGCTGAGGGTTCAAATTAATCTGGGGCTATCTGCGGGCTACTTTCCATAAACTATAAAAGTTTCATTCAAATCTGATTTGTACTTTTGAAGCTATAGTTGTAAATAAATGTATGTTTGTGCGCGTGTGGAAGATAAACAAATAAGCGCAGAAGGTTGAAACCTATATGGGACCAACAATAGGCTAATTGTGACCTACCACCCAAATTTCATTAAAATTGCACGTGTAGTTTTTAAGATATGGTAAGGATGGTGGCAAAAATTGAAGGACAGACAGACCGACAGACACGGAACCAAAAATGATCCCTAATGTCTAAAACGGATTTCTGTCTTAGAATTTTTTTAAAATCAGGGAACTAACAAGTTTTCGTTCTTCAGAACGATCACATAGCTTCCGTTACCTTCGGTAAACTCGGAAGCAAAAATATATATATTTTGGCGAAACTATTGAGAATTATCCATAGTATATAGGGTTATTTTGTTTCAAATGATGGGCAGAATCAGGCATCTTCGACCAAACACTCAGTGTGGTGTGTGTGAATGTATATTATAATGTACAAATATATTTTATTAGCCCCAAATTTAATACACAAACATATGAACTAATACACACACTAGTTATACGTGTGTGTGATACAGTGGGCAGCCCAATTAGCGATTAGTTTCCGGGTGGTATGGCGCATTGCTGTAAATAATTCTCCAGGAGTTCACCGGAAGAGGATTCACCCGAACTTAGACAAAGCCAGGGTCCCAATATAATCAACTCTCCTAGTTATTCCGGTTCACTCGCACCAACCTTGGGTTTCAACCCTTTTGTACACACATCTATATCATATATAAGCAAAGAGAATACCTAAATGGCTTTTCTATAGCAGCAGTATTTTTGTCACAATGCATTATTATTGAGTGTATTAGTGCGTGTATAATGAGTGTTAGTCAGCTGAGCAGTATTCAATATGGAGGTTCTTGGGTTCTATTTCAAAATAGTAATAAATCCGATAGTTCTGACTATTCAACCAAACAAATGCATTCCACTGAACTCTACTACTATACTAGAATACTACGCTTTAGTAATACAGTTTAAAGAACTCGGGTGCGGGGTATCTCGGTAACCTTTCCTCACTTCTAAGTGAGTTCTATCACAGCAGTCAGAGTACTCACGCGGAAGATTTAAAAACTAGCTAGATACTAGATGCTGATTGGCTTATTGTTTGTTTATACTTTTATATCACGTGATAGCAGATCTAGGAGGCAACAATTGTGATGTCTTGCTTCAAATTTTGTGTCGAATTTTGTTGTTCGCGACAGTATAATTATTCCGTGTTGATGTACTGTACATATCTATATGAATTATAATATTACTAGCCGTTATTATGCCCGTGGCAACGGGCAGAATAATTAATATGGTTGAGAAAAAGAGCTGAGAGATAATTACCGTAAAATCTCACGTATAATACGCACCAGTGTATAATACGCAGGCAACATTTTGAGCTATAATTTGGGGAAAATTAAATATTCGCGTATAACACGCACCCGACTTTTCCGTCAATTTGATCAATCAAAAGTTATTATTTCTTTGAGTCAAAACTTGTTATTTATTTTAAATCAAAAGTTATTATTTCTTTTAAATCAAAAGTTATTATTTCTTTTAAATCAAAAGTTATTATTTTTTTTGAGTCAAAAGTTATTATTTCTTTTGAGTGAAAAGTTATTATTTATTTTAAATCAAAAGTTATTATTTCTTTTGAGTCAAAAGTTATTATTTCTTTTGAGTCAAAAGTTATTATTTCTTTTGAGTCAAAAGTTATTATTTCTTTTGAGTCAAAAGTTATTATTTCTTTTGAGTCAAAAGTTATTTTTTTTTGTTTATCAATCAAGTCGAGTGAATTGTAGATTGATAACAGACGGATTAGTGTAACTTTTGGAATGACTAAGCTACATGACGTGGAAGATGAGAAGCCAACTGTAGTGAAGGAGTGGGAGGAAATCAAAGAGGCGGAAGAACTAGAGAGAGACTAAGGTAATATTGGACGCACAGTCTGCCGATATGAAGGACTGTATAGCTTGTTTAACACTGGACTGGATGGATACAATAGCCTCGCTGTGGTTATAACCACGTGGGGACCACGTGGTCTAACCAACATATTGCACCTCTGTAAACCACACCAGCTATATTAGAACACAGAAGAGAAAACTACAACTTCTAAACACACCCTGACTAAACTACGCTCTAATAATCAATTCTGCTTCTTCTCAGTTTTAGCCTAAATTAAAACATAAGTTTACATTAGCTAAATCTAAATCAAATTATAATTACTATTTACAAAGGGAGACAGACAGAGAAAAATAGACTTCAGCGCCGGGATTCGAACCACGGACCTCCCCCTTATAAAAGTTCGTATTATGAGTACTACCGATAACTTATAAAATTTGACTTTCTAATTGATTGTACTTAGTACAGGTACTCATTGAGTACTTTATAATAAAGTAAAGAGTAAATTATAAGCGTATTTCTCGGTCTAGTTCTATTGTCGTCGTTTCTTGACTTCTAAGACTTGTGAAAAATTTGAAAAGCTTAATTCGGGATTAGGTATTGATAGTCAAAAGAAGTTTCGTTAGAGGAAATTATTCTTCAGTGTAAATTGGTTAGAGCACCCGCACACTGGAAATGAGGAGGAGGTTCGTGGTTGGATTCACTCCGATCACGATATAGAAATATCCTGATCCATGGTCAGATGGCTGAAATGTAAGAGGGTCTTGATGTAGGGAGATAACTGATTGTGGAAGGTTTTTGAAATCCAAGTTCTTTAAATTAATGGTGAAATTGGACATTACATTTGCTTTGGGTAAGTCAAGATGAACATTTTTCAAAATGATGGGTTGCCCTGTGGATGTAGATTTATAGGAAAGAAATCTATTTTTATATTTTAGTTGTCCCTGGTCTTTTTGTTTGATGAGGAAGATTCCTTGTAGAGTGTGAGATTCTATCTCGGTTTTAGTGTTTACTTTGATTTCATCAGGGTAGTTGAAGACGGCAAGCTATTGGTTGATCTGTGGAATAAAGTCAGTGATTTCCCACAATTTTGATGTTGGTGTAACTGCAGAGAGTTGAATTATCTCTCAAGATAATTCCTTTCTCGCATAAGGCGTTATTATAGTTTAGGAGTTCATTTACACACTGATAAATCGTCTGCATCGTGCACAAACCACTCAAAGGCTCAATTACATCATTAAGTTTTAAAAAATATCTACTACTAGGAATAATAATTAAATAATCTTTCCCATTTTAGTGGGGACAGAATGTAAATAATAAAGTTCATAATTATTTTCAGAATTAATTGGTATGTCTAAAAAGTAAGTTATTTCATCGGGGTGGACTTTACAACGAATTTTGATTAATGATTCCAAGTCCAATATGTTTTCTTTTTTTATTTCAAAAGGTAATTGACTTGGGTTGTAATATTTAGATATCTTTAATAGTTCTTGATATAATTCAGTAACTGATATTATACTAGGATGTAAGGATTGTAATTTGCAAAAAGTTAGTAAATTTTCTACGTTTTGTAGAATGTTTAAAATGAAATTATACAAAATCTGAAATTGGTTAAGCATGTCTTTTGTGGCCGGCCATGACATTAAGATATAAAGAGGTATTCGTTATCTGTTCACTTAAACGATACATTTTGTACTCCATTTCATGATTGTTATGTCTAACAGTTTTTATAGTATTATTAAAATTTTCGATTATTTTCTGACTTATTGAATATTGATTTGAAATTTGCTCTGCTAAGTTTCTCTCATTGTTTGTGATATGCGATAAAATTGTGTCATATCTCTCTCCATCCGTAGAATCCAAGTTCCCTGAAATGAACTTGACAATATTTCCTAATCCATTAATTAGACCTTTTTACACGGTTGGGTGTAGAGTATGTGTTTATGTTACTTATCTTAGATTCTATATTCGACTTAATATAATTAACTATCTTAAGATAATTCTCTACTTGAACTAAAGTTTTCTTACTAGTATTTATTCTATGATTTAAGGTATTAAATTGGTCATTCAGTGTCTTATATTCTATGTACAAAGGTGTCAGTTTATAGTAANTCACATCGAGTCTGTTAGACTCCAACTTAATGTTGTAAAACTAAATTCAATCTATTAATTAATACTTGACTAGTAATACACCCTTATAAATTATATGATGATGATAATTTGATGGCTGTAGAGGTGTAAGGATAATAAATTTTTAGATCACATGTACATTCTGAGACGTTTCGACTTTATTTTAAAGTCATCTTCAGTCATTTCATCCACAAACACAAACTTTTCATAGTAACTACAAAATAAAAAATTGAAATACAATTATTTATGGAATACTAATAATAAATAATTTATAATTTGTAAAAATCCGTTCCTTTTTNTATAATTAACTATCTTAAGATAATTCTCTACTTGAACTAAAGTTTTCTTACTAGTATTTATTCTATGATTTAAAGTATTAAATTGGTCATTCAGTATCTTATATTCTATGTACAAAGGTGTCAGTTTATAGTAATGTACTGGAGTGTGGTCCGAGATTTGTAGCCTGGCAGCTCCTAAGTTGACGGGTAGGATGCCGAGGTTATGAGTTATATTCTTTACGTCGGCTCCTTTGACAAGCCCGATGGACCTGCAACATTATTTAACACATTGGGGTTACAACGTGGTCGTTTGATATTAAAGAGATGTATTTCTTCTTTGGTGTTATAATGTGTCGGATGAATCAGCGCGGTTTTTAATCTTGAATCGACAGATTTAATCTGTTCCTTCTTGTATTTATTTTTTGTTTTACTTTGCTTTTGTTTATTTCCTACATAGACTGTTTTAGGTATAGTTGGAAGATCATCTCTAGTTAAATTTCTTTTCGCAATAGTTTGTTCTTTAGCTGTTGTGCTTCGTTTGTTGATTTCCGAGTATAACAGTTTTGTTTTGTCTTTGTGTTTAAGNAATCAGTTTCACAATTGTAACACGGTGCATTCAGAATGTCGTACCGTTGGCGAAATATATCCAATGGTATGACTTTATGCCCGGTGTTATACTTGATTTCACTGTGGTAAATAACAAAATCCTCGGGTAAAATATTAGTTGTGCAATCAATGCACACTTTTACTTTCGGTGGATAACAAATCTCACCCAATGAATTTAAAAATAAATCTCGAGGAATCTCAAAAAAACTATAGGTGAAACAAATAAATGAAATCCGCCAAACGTCTTGGTCCCTAAGATTAGAAGTGCAAGAATCAATCAATAATGGAGGCAAATGAGCCAAATGTTGGAATACCTGATGATCTGGGTAGTTCTCGTCCTCTTCTGGCTGTTCCACTGGCAATACTTGAGGAATTGAATATGGAGCCATGGTTGTTGCTGACTATATATCCCCCTATGTCCCTCCTATTTTATATAAAGTCCCTAACTTTAGAAAACCCCCATCGGGTAGAGTGGGAACAGGAACTTGATTTCACTTCTCGATTTCTCAAGGCCTAAGTCCCCCCTACTTCACTCTCTCCTAACCCCGATCTGGGAGCTTGTCCAAAAATATTTTATATTTTTCACAACAACCAGCGCCCCCACCTCTGGGCGGCGCTGGTTATTAACAGCGCCCACCTCTAATTTTAAAATTAGAGGTGGGGGTAATAAGACGTAGCAAATTCAGATCTTTTTAGCATTGGGTCAAAATCATTCATGGTTTACACAGATCGCCTGTCTGGTTTTCCATTCGTAGCTCATTGGTCTTCCCATCCTAGTACTGAACATATTATTCAAGCGTTCCAGGAGTTTTTTTCATTAACTGGGACACCAGTAAAATTGAAAACAGATAACGACCCAGTTTTTCGTTCGCGGAAGATGCAGTCTTTCTTACATGAACAAGGGGTTGTATGGTCACCATCCTCAGTCCAACGGGCATGCGGAAAGCAATGTTAAGATAATAAAACATTTGATACTTAAGTGCCATAATTACGACATCAGAAGTAGTGAATTTGCTGATGGTATATTGGAACTTCGGAACACAAGCTGATGGAAACTCACCTGCCCAATGGCTGTTTGGCCACCAAATTAGAGGAATAATTCCCACTCATCCAGAAGCTTTTGCAAAGGCTTTTGAAGCGGAAAAAGCTCTTCACAAATAGAAAAAATATCGTGAGGACGCCAAAGCTAATTATGATAAGACTGCTCGAACTTTACCAATAATCAATCCAGGGGACGAAGTACGAGTTCAAGACCACATATCGAAGCGATGGTCTAAGACAGCTACCGTCGTCCGTCAGGGGCCTAATCCTAGGTCATATGTAATTCAGTGGCCATCAGGGGTCGAAACTCGAAGAAACAGACGATTCCTTCGACCTGTGAGGGGGAGATAGTGAGGATGTCAGTCTTGTCATAATAATCTATACCTCGAAAACAACACTCTTATGTCATTGAGTTATATTTATAATCATTATGTTGTTAACTTTATTAAAGAATCTTATTCGTTCTTATATCTTTAATAAATGTGTTTTATTCCGAACGCGGAACATAACAGTAATAAAGGAAGAAAAGGTAAAACAACATGGACGAACAGAAATGTGTACCATTATTAAATCAATTCAAGGATGAAATAAAATCTGAAGTAAAGCAAGGGATGAACGAGCTAAAACAAATACAAGAAGTAAATAAAGCTTCCATTATAGATCAGAAGAAGAGAATCTATTACTTAGAAAAAAGAGAACAGGAAAAGAAATATTATCATACATGGATGTAAAACAAACGGAAGAGAATCACTTGAGGAAATAGAACAAAAAAATATAGAATAATAAATATCAAAATGAAAGGAAAGTTTTAAGACATGGACATAGACTTGGTGAAAAGATTACAACCTACTAAAGAAGATCAAGACGGCCCTGAGCTGCTTGGACTTGTTCCATGGGAATAGAAGATGGACAGAGTAAAAAATAAACTGAGGTGAAAGCATATTTATTTAAGCCAAGATTATCCACCAGGGGTGAGTGCAAGAAGAAAATGGCTAATTAAAGAGATGATAAAAGCTCGGGATGCTGGTAAATATGCAGTTATAAAATACGACAAACTGATAATCCCACTCATCAATCCGAACAGAGCATTTAGATCTCCACAGGAATGAGGAAGCGGAGGCAGAAACTAGCAAGAGCTCAGCATCACTCCAAATTCTACTCAATATAATTAAGCGAGACCGGGTAAATACTAACAATGGTAAAATACCATCAGCATAGTAACCGACGAAACGTTCTTCCAATTTCAGTGATTCGGTGATCTATATACAGGGTGGGCAAAAAAAACCGCACTTTTTTGAACACTTATAGCTCAGCTTCTATAGTAGGGAGAGATATGGGGAGATTGCGGGGCCTGAAAAAAACATTCTTCTACTTTAAATTTCATATCTATAACTTTCAAAAGAATTAGGTGAAAGCCACGCAATGACGATTTGAAATAGGGTCTTCAAAAAAGTCGTTGTCCGGGTAGTGATCTTCTTTGGTATTATACTTTTGATAGAATAAATTATTAGTGGATGAGGGNCATAAAAAAACACCATACAGAAAAACAAAAAATTTGGACTTTGAAAGCTAATGTTATTAAACTTTGCCATTCTGATAGTAGAAGAGTTTATTTACAATACCATATAAGAAACAATCAAATTCATTATCATTTAAACTGGGTTTTTAAAAAAACATCAATGATGTTTATAAAACAGAATATGAATAATAAATTATTGAAATTATCTGATAATTATATCAAGAAATTATTAAAGCTAGAATTAAAAGAAACCTATATGATCTCTAATGAATGCCATAATAAGATCAACAACATATTTGATGAAATTAAAAATGACAGCCTTACAAAATTTAACTGTATTAAGAAAATTACCCAAAATGTTAAAAATTATTTATCAACAATTTTGGAAAAAATTAGAAATAAAAAAATATGGGCAAGAGAAACTAAAACTAAAAAAATAGGTTATCCTAATGATTTAAATAGTCTTAATTGGTATAACCAATTATACAAAAAAGATTGGTGCGTAAACCTTTCCAATTTAATAATTCCGAATAATATTATCAATTTTTTAAGTTTAGGTCACAATTTCAATTTAACACCTTTAAATATAGACAATTCTATATTAAAAATGATTGTTGACATAGAATTTCTTTTAAATAACTTAGAATCACCTGATAATCACAAAAATTTTCTAAGAAATAATTTTATTAACTCAATTACTAACTTTCAAAAAACTAACAATAACAATCCAAAGAATAGCTTATTAAATAAACAAATTATACAGGATTCCAAATTATTAAAATCATTCATTAAAAATAACCCCCAAATTATAATAATAAAAACTGACAAAAGTAATAAAACTGCAGTTTTGTTAAAATCAGATTACGATTCAAAGTTACAATTATTATTACAAGATAATACAACATATAGAAAAATAAGATCTGATCCGTTAAATAATATTAAAAAAGAGTATTCCAAATTAATAAATAAATTAGATAAATTTAAATTTATAAATGCACAAGAAAAAACTAAATTAAACATTGACCACTGCAACCTACCGAGAATCCACGGATTATTAAAAACCCACAAAATTAATCACCCCTTACGACCCATCATAGATGGGCGAAATTCCCCAGTTGAAAAATTGTCGTCTTTTCTTAACCCGACTTTAGATTATTACAACAAAGACAATCCTTATGATATTAAGAACGCGGAAGAGTTAAAAAGCAAATTAAAAGATATAAAAATAAACCAAGATGAGTTAATGATATCCTTAGATGTGACATCCCTTTTTACAAATATCCCCCTTGAAGAATTGTATAAATTAATCAACCTAAATTGGGAAAAAATCGAACCCCATACGAGTGTTAAAAGCAAACAAATATATTTAGAAATCCTGAAATTTTGCTGCTCAAACAACTATTTTACATATCAAAATATCGTTTACAGACAAATAAATGGGATCCCAATGGGGGGGAAGATGAGTGTAAACCTTAGTGGAATTATGTTAAACAATATCATTAACAAAGCCTTAGAAAATTTAAAAGAAAAACCAAAAATAATTCACAAATACATAGATGATCTAATTTTAATTATTAAAAAAGAGAACCTAAATTCAACCTTAGAATGTTTCAATAGTATTAATGGAAAAATTCAATNCGCGGGTAGATTCGTCATAAACAGCTTGGGTTTCCGGTGAAATCCGCGTCACGAAGGGGTTGAGGTCCGACGTTTCGCTTCCACTACTGGAAGCACCTTCAGGGGTGTGGTGCATCGTGGTGTTGACTCGAAGCAATCACAAGATGTACTGAATCATCACCTGAAGATGCTTCCAGTATTGGAAGCGAAACATCGGACCTCAACCCCTTCGTGACGCGGATTTCACCGGAAACCCAAGCTGTTTATGAATATGTCTTTGTGTTGTTTTAAATAATTGTATTGTCCGTACTTCGGCTGGACTATGATCTTCTTGCGATATTATAATTTGGTTGAGGCCATGATTGACCGGGCCTTCGGAAATAGGGATAGTGATACCGGTATTATCTTCGTATGTGGAATTGGAATGTATTGTGTTATCATCGTCAATATCTTCCACAGAATTATCTGAATGTNTGATAGTATGAAAAAACTGTGATTATTTCAATTTATTTTAATCATTTTATAATTAAAATAGAACTGAGGGAGGTTAATTCCTAATTTTTTAAAGTTTAGTTTAAGCGCTCTCTCCTAGGAGCGCTGTTGTTCATTTTCCATTTTCAAGTTAAATACTTACCATAAAAATAATAAAAATAAGTGTTTATTACCTTCATAATTGGTTAATATGCAAAAAAAATTTAAGAAATCATTTAAAATAATGACATGTAAATTAATTTATAATTGTAAACCACAACTAATTTAATGTAATTTTAATGTAAATCATAGTTATGTCAATGAAGGTTCTCGGTGATATATCTCACCATATTTTTATAGTCATTGTTAGATATTGTATGTTGAATTCACTGTTACAGTCACTTTATTTATTTTATTTATTACAGTTAATGTTAGTAATGTCCATGTTAATATTTTAAATTTTTATTTTTTTATATTTGAACTGATTACAATTTTATTGTAATGACTTAGAAATGAAATAACTTTGATTTGACTCTCTCCAATGGAGACACATTTATAAAATTTATTCTGACTGCAAGCTGAATTTGTAAGTGAATGAATGAATGAATAATGATATATTTAAGATAAAATACATGGTTATCATACAATTTCATAATAAATCATACTACCCTGTGGCTCTTAGGCCGTGCGGGAGTGAGTAGCGTCATGCAGTTACAAGTTTCTATTTCCATTAAATTAGTAAAGAAGTAATTAAATCTATTTAATTGACAATTTATAAGAAGACAACAAACACAACCATANCTCCCACTTACCTACAAAGAACCCCCCCCCCCTCATCCACATGATAATTTTTTCTATTATAAGTATAATACCAAAGAAGATCACTACCCGGACAACGACTTTTTTAAAGACCCTATTTCAAACCGTCATTGCGTGGCTTTCACCCAATCGTTTTTAAAGTTATAGATATGACATTAAAAGTAGAAGAATGTAGTTTTCAGACCCAGCAAACCCCATATCTCCATCAACTACAGAAGCTGAGCTATAAGTGTTCAAAGAAGTGCGGTATTTTTGGCCCACCCTGTATATTCATTGTTCCAAAGATAATGGAGAAATTAATGTTATGCAGGTCCTAATAATATCCTTGGAATAATTCAATGGTACACACATGTATTATATATGTATCAGAATACAAAAAAACACACAAGATCACGAAAAAAAAATAAAACAACAAAACCTTAATGTAACCTTCCTTTCATGGCTTCCGACTTTAATAGCTGAGTTTAGCTAATGTCGACATTAACTGATAACACTGTGGTTAAAGACGAAAATGAAGATTGAAATGTAAAAATTTTTGAATTAAACCAGAGCCTTTCGTTAATGTTGGCAGTAACAATTTATTGTCGACATAAACAAAAAAATTTTTTTTTTTTCGACCC
>KZ652278.1:54857-65856 GCA_001010745.2 Gerris buenoi
AATAAGATATAATTTTTTTAAAAAAATAATAAGCATGTATTGTAATTTTGTGAGTTATGTTGATATTCAGGGTGTCCCAGCAGGTATGGAACAGCAAAATGTCTCCAGAACTATGATGGATGGAGGGATGCGGTTTTCGGGGTTCAATAGAGGCTGGGAGGGTGCTTCCAGAGCATATGCTGAACATTTTGTGTTCAGCAGAGGTGTGTGCATTTTGCATAATTAGAGGGGGGTGAATGAGAAGCCAAATTTTTAGGACTGGATTTGGATTCTATGGCTAAAAATAAGAATTTTTTACTCCGAGAATTAGTTTGCCTTCTGGATAGCCCTGAACGTGCTGGAGTTGAAACTTTGAGTCCATTTTGCGGCTAAACTGATGGATTTAGGAAGGTGATTCAGGAGACAAGGGATTCTTGTTTTTGGTCATAGAATCCAAATCCAATCTAAAATTCATACCTTATATGTAACTTTTTTTGCCAAAAAAAAAGGCGTTCAGCAGGGCTCAAAAAGTGAAAAATAAATACCCATAATGGATGTTTTTAAGAATGGATTTGGATTCTATGACTAAAAATAAGAATTTATGGTCTCTTCAATTATTTTCCTTAATCCATTGGTTTGGCTGCAGGATGGACATAAAGTTTCAATTTTAGCATGTTCAAGGCTCTCCAGAGGGCAAACTGGTGCTCGGAGCAAAAAATTTCCAAGAGCAGGGGATTCTTATTTTAGCCATAGAATCCAAATTGAGTCTTGAGGGTTTGGCTTCCTATTCACTTTTTTTTTATTATGTGGATTGCGCACGCTTCTGCTGAGCACAGAAGGTGTTCAGTATATGTACCGGAAGCGCCTTTTTAGCTTTATCGAACCCTGAAGACCGCATATTTCTGCCTATCATGGTTCCGAAGATGTTTCGCTGTTCCATGTTGGCTGAGACACCCGGTATATTATTTATAGATTTATTAAAATTTGCATGTTTTAGTTGGAATAATAAGTAAATTAAATAAATAAGATAAATAATATATGTATGTGTGTATGTGTGACTGCGGCGACAATGTTTTGTTTTTGTTTGTTATTGTTGCTAAGGAATAAGGTTTTGTTGATTTTTTTATGTCAATTTTAGAGTGTAAATATTCTCTTAAGAGAGCAGTACGAAGATTATAGAAAGATAGTTTTTCACGTATTTATTGTGTTTAAATTATTGTAGTTTGTGCTCTCCGTAAACGGTAAACTCTAAGCGACACACCCCAGCGGNCCCCTTTAAAATCGGTGCCTCAAATGTAATACCAAATAAACTCTAATAAATGCCACAATTAAATTAATTGTAAAAAATAAATCATTTTAAAGTGTAAGTAAACGAAGATAGCGAATCTGCCGAAACACTTACGTATACTAATGTTATAAAATTCGACCACGAAATTCCTGACCTTTCTACTATCGATTGAAGGATGTTAGAAGAGTGGCGATGACAGAAAAAATTCTGCTTTTCTCATAAGCTTTCAAATTAATCAAGGTTTAAACAAAGTTAAAGATCAACGGACTAGTTTTTCGGTCAGGATCACAACCAATTCTTGTGCAATTGCAAAAAAGGTTCCTCCGCATGAAACCACAACACAGCGTTCTTATAGGTAATTTGGTGCTGATCAAAAAGGTTCCTATAAACATGGATGCGGAAAAGCTAAAATAACATTAAAAAACATAACTTTTCAGCGTTTACCCTTAAAAACCTCTAATACTATATGCTTTTTACCATAATACTCCTTGAAGCAAATCTTCAGAGAAAAAAAAATTCGTTGACTGATATCAATCTCTACTCTGACAATAAAACTCTGATTATCAGCAAATTTTCAAAATTTTACGTCCCTGTTACTTAATTAGTCAGTCCACTAAAGTGATCTCAATCAAAGCTCAATTTTAAAGGATTTTGATTTAGGGAACTAATATTAGTGCAATTCGACTCTACAAGATTTGCTTCAATGAGTAGGTAAGGTAAATAGCATTATAGCATAGTATTTGGGAATTGTGAGGATAAACGCCCAAAAGTTATATTTTGTAATGTTATTTGTGCATGTTTCGATAAAGAATCTGTTCCTCAGCCACATTTAGGCAAATAGGAAATTTTTGTTCATTTTTGTTCGGGGAAACTTTTTTTTGCATTTGTACAAGAATTTGTTGTGATCCTGAGTGAAAAACTTCACGTCTGGTAGCATTCAATCCACCATAATTCAAAAACTAGTCCGTTGATGTTAAATTTTATTTATACCATTTGAAAGCTTATGAAAAGCAGGAGTTTTCCCTGAAATCGCCTCTCTTCTAACATCCCTTAATTAAGAGTAGGAAGCTCAGGAATTACGTGGGCAAACTTTAAAAAAATCGAAATTTTTAAATGTAACAGAACTTAAAAGATACTTGCAGCTGATCATTATGAAATAAATGAGTGATTCTGAAAGGTTGTTTTATGTTAATGGGTCCTTGGGCCAATTTCTCTATCTCATTTAATGTGAATGAGATATTAGGCATTTTTTGAAAATTTTCGTGAAGCACTTTCAAAAAGAAATAAATCGATATCTCGAGAACTATTGAGATATGGGCAAATGCTTTCTTGCCATTTTTTGTTGCATTTGACCCACAGAATCCATTCGTTTCTTCATGACCTTTTATCGCGGTTCACCCTGTATATCAGGGTTTATCAATTTCAGTTTCATTCGGAGCAAAAAAGTTCGTACTAGCTTATACATATATTTAAAAAAAATTGTAATAAATAATATGATTGAGTAATGAATTTAAGCTCCAAATTCAATTTATTGGCGTAACTCCTAAAATTAAACTCTGAAAAAATGTGAAAACAAATTATTTTTCGAAAACGGCTACGACGATTTTGATTTACGGCTTATAAAATGTAGTCAATTTAAGTAAGAATGTAGATTATAGTTATTATTTATTTAATAACCCGAGAAACATATAGTTTTCGAGATATTTATAAAAAATAAATCTGATTTTGTTGAAAATCGAAAATATATATTTCACGTATCAATTAAAAGATATTATAGGATTTAAGTACTTTATCAATATAACTTTGAGCGTAATATATGTTTGTGTTTCTACTTTTACGTTTACAACACATTTGAAGTTAATATGTTTCGGAAAATTCAAGTTGCAGAGGCGCTTTTTCTAAAGTTACGGGGGGCGCCGTATTTTCGCATTTTCTGTTCAGAGTTCAGATTTTTTTCTCTCGGCGTGGCGCCCCCTCTAAGCCGGCGCCTGGAGCAGATTGCTCCAACTGCTCCACGGTAGTTACGCCACTGGTTATCACATTTTATGTTAATTTATGTTAGTTATTTTCAAGTAGTAACTCTGTACCTAAAATACTTACACCAGCTGTAATTGTACTTCAACTCTCTGTATACATATAATAAATACACTTTCTAATCTAAATCTAAATAAAGTTAGTGGTTTACATTATAAAAAAGTGGATAATTAGTTACCGAGGTAGAAAGATCTATAATATTTTTATTAAGTGCATTAACTCTTATATTTAATTTTACTACATTTTTGTTAGCTTGCTTTTCTTGTTTGTTTGTTTGCCCAGTTCAAATCTGGCAATCGATTTTTAACTAACATCCCGGGTAGGTAGACATGTGAAACTTGTGGAATAGAATGTGGAAAAGCACAAAACACAATGCATTATTTTAATACTTTTAGCCATCTTTCAGCGGAATCTAATTCGTTTTCAGCAAATTTTGCTTTATGGAAAGTTAGTTTGGTAAAAATCCTCAAGATATTTTTTATTTGTTTTGACATGACTCATATTTACAATCTTGATTTTGACAGGTTTCAAATTTATGATTTTTAATTATTCAACAGGAAATTTAAAAACGTTGTATATAATCTTTTTATCTATCTTTTTATTTATTTTCTTTTTATCACGTAATTTTTTTAAAAAATCATCTTGACAATTCATATTTAAATTTTAGTTTTATTCATCATTATCTTTTTTTTTCTTTATTAGCACATTTAAACGTAATGTTCACTTACATTGTGAACATTAAAATAATCGTGATTTCTTTATTTATGAACCGATATCAATAATGAAGGTATCGTTAGATTTGCATTGAAAAGTTATACAACTTTTGTGTAATGCAAAATTTCTTTATACCTATTGGCATTCAAGGAATTTGACTTTTAAAATACTAAATGTCCGCCATT
The DNA here is from genome assembly GCA_001010745.2 of Gerris buenoi. Taxonomy (NCBI): domain Eukaryota; kingdom Metazoa; phylum Arthropoda; class Insecta; order Hemiptera; family Gerridae; genus Gerris; species Gerris buenoi. The sequence continues at coordinate 59,058 of KZ652278.1, forward strand.
ATGAAATTTGAAAATTAATATTTTTCATTTTTACGATTTTGGTAGTATTTATACTACAGAAAGATTAAATTTTAATTTAAATCAAATTATAATTATTATTAACTACGGGAAACAGACAGAGGAAACCAAGCTCCTGCTCTGGGGTTTCCTGGGCTCTTAGGCCCGGGTTCAAACCCCGGCGCAGGAGCTTGTTTTTAGATATTCTTTCTGGAAATTTAACACGTCTGTCAAGTTTCATGAACTGATTTTAAGGGTTGGCCAGTAAATTACACTTAGCAATTTTTATAATGTAAAGCTGATGAAGCAAAACGCCAACCCCATGTCATTAATTATAGTCTGTTCCAAACGAGAATTAGTGCGTTGACAGAGCAGGGAATCGAGCAACACACACTTATCTTTGCCTAGTTGGCCCAACCTTTTGTCCAGGAAAATCTCGAGCTCTCATTGGCTTCCCACCCCATTTACTAGTTTTTCCTGTGCTGTCAACGCACTAACTCTCATTTGGCACAGACTGTAAGAATATATGTTGGTATAAGCTCAGCCCTAGCCTAGTGTAACATGGTGATGCAACACCTCAGACTATTTATTATAATCAACATTTTTAGTGTTTTGAAAGCAAAGAAGAAAAATGTTAAAGACAGTAGAAATATATTATTTCAAGTGGTTGTAACCAAAAAAAAATATAAATACAAATATTTTAACAGAACATTTTCTTTATTTATTTTCTTATATAAATACAATATTTATTTTGATCAATGGAAAAATAAGTGATGTGTTTTATAAAAAATGAATGAAAAAATAAATATTAAAAAAAAAAAAAACCTTAACGATGGAACATTATTTCTACAGAACAACAGATGTTGATACAAACCCCCTGCTGGTTAGACTTTAACAACGTGGAGTCAATGAATACATGGAGAGAGATGGGTTATTTTGATTACAAGGGAACAAGGCAATGGTTGGTCTGACTATTACGGAGCAGGTGGAACGGAGCAAAGTCAAAGTGCTCACTTAGTGATACCGATAACTCCGCAGGCAACTCGTGCTCCAGCGTTACCGGTGGTCTTGCTTAGTTCATGACCTCCCTTGCCAAGATCATCAGGATCGGCATGCACCTGAATAAAAAAAATAAATAAATAAATATTAACACAAGATAAGAGATAGGCAAGTATTTAGAGAGAGGGTACGACAAAAGGAGTCGGTGTTTATGAGCATTCAAGCCTTTATTATTTTTTCACTTTTGTTTTTATATAAAACTAGCACTGTTTTATTGTATTGTGCGTTTTTTGATTATTATACCATGTGCGTCGTATTTAAAATCCATCATTATCTACCCATACCACTCCCAATCAGGCATGATAACATATAATCAAAGATAGCTTAACTTGGACTTATCTAAAAGTACTACTAAGTATTTGATTCATTACACAAGCATACAACATTATTACACTCCCAGTCATTTTATCTCAATGAGTAATCAAATCATATTATCAAATTTGTAAATACCAGAATTTTAATATCACAAAACACTACCTTCATAAAGTGTTAATTTTTTTATGTTTATTTATTTAATTTGTTTTATTTAGTAAATAATAATTGTAGATGAGTAAAGTGGTCGGATAAACCCCGTCCTGTAATGACCTAATAAGCTGTCGAACGGGACGAAACCCCAAAAGAAATTGATTAAGAACATATTGATTATTAGGATTCAAGCAAACAAGTGGATTAATTGACTCTGAATAGAATAAAAAGTGAGCTTAGGGGAGATGTACTTTGGATCATTTAATTTAAAAAAAAAAAAAAAATATCAATTCAGATTATTATGGTAAACTTGAATTCGAGAAATATTTTAGAAAAAGAGAAGTATTTTGATTTGTATTTTCCGAAGGTAAGTCAAGCAATGTGATCGTTCTCAAGAACAAAATATTTTATGTTTCTGATATCAAAAACTCCAAAACAAAATTCTGTTTCCAGCATCAGGGGACAAACGTCAGGGAACATTTTTTGTTCAGTGTCTGTTGCACAATTTTTGCAAACCAACTTATCTTTTTAAAATTACGTTCATTTTAATGACATTTGTATGGTAGGTCCCATTATTCTGCGCCCATTTAATTCTTTTCACCGTGTTCAGAAACAAACTATATCTTCAAAAGTGCTCGTCTCAGTTTTATGACATTTGAATGGTTAGTCTACAGCAGCCTGCAGATAGCACCACATTCATTTCAACCATCTGCAGTCTTTTGCTAAATTGATACTTTAATTCATGTAAAAAATCATATTTTAAACATACAAAAAAAAAGGGGAGAAAACAAATAAATAATTTAGACAAAAATGGCTTGTAGAAGCATAAAATCAATAAAGCACATGATAGGATGTGAGGAAGCTATGTGTCACACTAATTGGCAGTCTATTTTTCATGAGTATTGTGAGTGAGTTAAGGGTTGACTGTACAGTGAGAATATCATAATTTGTTGCACATGTTAAGAGAATTGTGTGATATTTTTATTTTTATACATTTAGTTTGAATAAGCTAGATTCCTTCCTAGCTGATCTAGATTATCCAAATCTTAGCTGTTCTGAATTATCAAGATCTTAGCCGATCTGGATATTCCAGATCGGCTAGAAGTTTACCACCCCAATTCTCTCAAAGAGATCTAATAAAACCTACAAGTTAAAATTATATTTCAATATAGCCCCATGTCTTTAAAATGCCTCATTTTCATTAGAAACAACCTAGGTCTCGAATTAGTATTGACAATCTAGGTTTTACAGTATTTGAAAATTTAAATAAATTGAATGTTTAATAACTCAATTTTTCCATACATGTATACTCATAATCTATAATGAAATCACTCCTCTGGAGGCACAAAGACATAATAGCATCATAATCAAATTTAACAGGAGCCAAAAATTAGCATTAATGTACTTTACTTGTTTGTGGTGTACAAGATACGAAATAACATCCCGACGTTGTTCCATTTGTATCAGATTTTCTGAGCACTTATGATGAGTTAAAATTGATTTAACATAACATTGCAGTTACACCATTCTTCCAGCAGAGGAGTGACTTCTATATTACATTGAACGTATGAAACAAGCATCGAGTGGAAGACTAGAGATACTTACGACTACTGTACGCCCGACGACACTCAGAGGTCCACACAGTGAGATACCCTTGTCAGTGATGTTGACTTTAGCCACTCCGTCGGGTCCTGCCTCTACATTACCGAGATCTCCGGCATGTCTTACAGAGTCACAAGGGCCTCCGTGCTCCTTATTGTCAGGGTTGAAGTGAGGTCCGGCACTGGTGCATCCTAAACACAACGACATTATGTCAACCAACCACTTGTCAAGAGATCTACAGACTCCCAAGGGTTCATTTGGTAGAGGATCCTTATCAGGAAAACAAATGGGGGGAGTACAAAAGGGTGGTCAGCATGAGCAGACTCTATTTAGAATTTAGACAGATCGTCATCAACTTTTAAGTATTTAGAAAATAAATTGTAAGGCTAATAGTAGTAGTCTAGTACTTGCTACTAGAACGGGTAGGACGAACCACTTGTTTGAAACTTGCAATTAGGTTATCACTTAGGCCCTTTTTATGCCTCGTGGTAGAGAGTTGCAGCCACTTCACACAACATACATTTGTACATTGTACCGCCGAAGCGAGTATGATGTGATCAATAGTAAGCCATATAAATCAGAGCATCACAGCAAGGAATAGAACCCCATCTCGTTCCGCTCATGATTCAGTGATGGCCGAGCAGATGTGGTTTAACCCACGCGGTCACGCTGGCTCTCCAATAGTAAGACTAAATGTTATACAAAAACTGTAGGACAAAGAGTTCTACTATTTTCTTAGCGTATTATAACATTCCTTTGTCTTAATACTTTAAGACTAGGCAATATTACCATATTTTTATACACAAGTGTGATATTCCTTTGTCCCAAGGTACATTGGAATAAATATCCCTTTGTCTTAGTAGAACTTTAGACTAAGGAATACATACAAATCTGTATATATGTATGTAAGAAATATATACTACTCTGTGTATGTTCCTATGTCTAAATAACAATTAATACAAAGGGATATAGTAATGGGGTGTTAAAGTAAAAAGTACCGTAAAAGAGACATGAGACACACAGAATACATGGATAGAGACTAAATTATTATTATTTTTATTTATAACAATGTACAGCAGGGTCAAGGTTACTGGATAAGTTTAAATTCTGACAACAGGTAAAGGAACCAATGAGGGCTCAGATTTTAACGTGTAGACGGCCAAGTATAAAAAAAAAGAGTTCTCATTGGATCTCCTTCACATTTAGTGATATTTTCCCACACTATCAGAATTACAACTCATCTTGATTCTAATCTAATAATCAATACTGAACAATCTTTTGTTAAAATAAAAATATCTAGATAGCTTTATAGGAAAGTTTCATATTAGTTTTTACTGTCACATGTAAAATTTGGTTTTAAGGCACTTGGATATTTTGTCTCGGCGCCGATGATATATATTATACAATACCATTCCGAAGTTCACATGGAAACACTAACAGTAATAAATACGCCGGTTGTGATTGTAATGGTACACGGGTTATCTACGAGGTTCAGATAACGCGTAGTGTGGGAATATTTAAACCATTACCACAATAATAACACCAAGGTCAACAAAGGAATAATTTTAAAAACTCCTGAAGTAATTTAAAAAAAAAAAAAAAAACATCGTAAATTGCATCGCAACTCATATATTTCACAACGTTATCGTGAATGTAAAATGTGTGATACTGTGAAATTATAAGTACGATATATTTAACTGATATAAGTGAAGAAGAATGTAATACTCGTAATAATTACCGTTGGTGTTATCCCCGAACTCGTGAACGTGAAATCCATGCTGGCCTTTGCACAATCCCTGAATCTCACCGGTCACTTTGACTGCAGAGTCTGGCGACTAGAAACAAATAACGTACAAAAACAATCACGTAAATAAACGATTGTAAATAATTATTTAAAAATTTTAATTACAAGAAGAAAATTAGAGACAATCAAAATTAAAGTAAAACTGAGAAAAACCGGTCGAAATGCCACTTACTTCTTGCTCCAAGTGCACAGTTCCTTTGACTGTTTCTCCGACAAGTACGCAAACTGCTTTAAGAACCATGTTTAATTTATATTTAAAATATGTTAAATTAGAGAAAAAGCTACTACGGAATGGCAAAATACACGGGGAATTTGATTAGTACTTGCACAACTGAACCGGCCTCTCGAATTCTCGAATAATGATAGTACAGGAAACGACGAAATCGAGCCAATCCCAGCTCGATTTTCAAGGTTAAACAGGGGTCACTACTTTATTGCTGATTAATCAATTTTCTTTTTAGTTTTATTTGATTTTTTAAAATTATTAATTGCCGCCTAATAAAGAATAATCTAAATTATATTAATTTCCATTTCTATATGAAATTTTTGACACGATGATTATCATTTAGAATAAAAAAGCATTTTATCTTTTTAATGTTGCGTTCTAAAAGTCAACACTGCATTGATAATTTAAAGGCGCCCCTTTTATAATTTTTTAAATTTAAATTTATAATAAATTTCATTTCCTTTTTAAAATTCGTGTAAGCTTGTTGATTAAAAGAATATAATTTTAATTTCAAAATTGTAATGAATAATTGAGATCGGTTGCACTCCTCAAAATTACTCTTTGATTTGTATTTCTTTGGAAATGAGGAATCCTTATAGTTATCGATGTAGCCTTCGATTTTATTATAAATATGTACTAGCTAAGCTAAAGTAACTACCCGTGCGTGAGGAGGAGGGGGGGGGGGTGGATTTCATGTAGACCTTCCTGCCTTCCCTCTTGAACTTCCACTTTGAAGTTTAAAGGTCAGGTGTTCAAAATTTCGTTGGGTTACCAAACTAGTTGGATTTTGAAATGTGAGAAGTCTGAATTCGGCAATAGTTTGAAACAAGTTCCTTGGAGGTAAATAAAATCATGTACAGTGCAAAAAAATTAAATAACATGGAAAAAATAAGTACATTTGTTTAATATAAACAAAATCATTTAACTGTTGATATAAAATTCACTTTATTACCTACTTTATTTTAACATCTCCTTTTAAGAAGGACGTGAAATAAGTATAAATATAATTTTTCAAAATAACTGTAAATAGGAAGAAATAGGTACTCATTCATAACTAAATTAGTGATAATGAAACAATACCATATTTATTGATAACAATCTTGGTTATAAAATTATCAATGAAATTATACTATAAAGAATAAGATTTGGTTGATCTTTAGAGGCGGGGGGCCACAATATATTTATTTTATTGATTTGAAATTCGCAATGTTCGAGCTCTACCTGGTCTACATGCAGGAGTTGTTTTGTTTTTTTTCAGAAAATGAGCAGTGCGGAGCGGCTATTAAAAATTCTTGGGCAAACAAAGTAAAAAACGATGGTTTAAAACGTAGTATCAAATCTAACCTCACACGGCGTGGCCTCCATCTCTAAAGATTTACCTAAGATTTTATTATTTAGAGATTCATCTCTTTCAAAAGTTATTTCTAGTCCAGGAGATCGCGTGCAAAAAATGGTCTGACTGACATCAAGCTTGAATGTATAGTGTACAGTAGAATGGTGTACAAGTAAGGCCTCCTTCACACGAGTCAACTTAGTTGATTCAACTAGTTGACTGGTTGACTCTCAACTAGTTGACTGGTTGACTCTCAACTAGTTGACTGGTTGACTCTCAACTAGTTGACTGGTTGACTCTCAACTAGTTGACT
>KZ652278.1:92410-107251 GCA_001010745.2 Gerris buenoi
GGGGGGGGGGGGGGGGGGGGTGAGTCCTCCAGCAAAACGAATCTTTCTGCTCTAGAATATAATAAATAAAAGGTCTGTTGACCATTATTTTGTAAAGATATCTAGCAGCATATTGCAGTGTGGTGTACCGTTACTGTTGCTTGTCTCAAGATAAATTTGGTTTGACCGGTCATGGGTTCGGTTCCAAGAGAGCTGTGTGAGAGCACACACCAAAAAATCAGCTTGTAATTTATCAAATTTACCTCTTGGGTGAGAGCCAGCGTGGCCGTGTGGGTAAAACCACGTCTGCTCGGCCATCACTACTGAATCATGAGTGGAACGAGATGGGGTTCGATTCCTCGCCGTGACGCTCTGATTTATATGACTCACTATTGATAACATATACTCGCTTTGGCGGTACAATGTACTAATATATGATGTGTGAAGTGGCTGGAATTCTTTACCACGGGGTGTAAAAAAGGCCTAAGTGATGGCCTAATTACAAGGTTCGAACAAGTGGTTTGTCTTACCCACTCTAGTAGACGTACTTGACTACTGCTACTAATACTACTGCTACCTCTTGGGTTATACATATTATATGCTTTGGTATACCGCTAGGCTAGATATCTGTGCGACCCTTCATCGCCTGTATGTCTCTTAAATTTGATACGTAGCCTTCAGACTTTCTTCAGTCAGGAGCACATTAATTAATAGACATCCCATTCTTAACTGTATATTTTTTCCATGTTTTTTATTAATAAGGTGGATAGGGGTTGGATGGAAGGCATTAAAAACCATTAAGGTTGAAGAAAGAGTACTCGAACCTGGGTAATCACTCTTTCTCTTGCATTGAAGTTTCATCTATGTATTAGTCAGTAGTTATATTACCAGGTCGCTGGTCTCCTCTTCAAACATTAATGTTAAACCTTTTTCAGTTATTAAATATAAATGTCCTTCTTGGATTATGTTTTAGGTCTCCTCCAGGACAGCAAGGAGTGGGTGGTGAAAACTGAAGCTGCGCCACCTGTCAGGGATAATACAGATGAACACACAAATCTAGGTAAGAATCAGTATAATCTTGAAAAAATAAACTACTGTAAACCGGCGTAATAACTAGATAGATAAGAGGCTGTTAAAGTTAGAAGGCAACTAAACTTTTATTCTATTTATACAATTCTATATAAACTTGACACAACGTTTGTCACCTAAATCAAGTTAACTGACATCAATATATTTCTCTATTTACACTTCTCCCTCCCCTGGGGGTTTAGGCTGAAGCTCCTCGTATGCTTTCAATCTATCGAAGTGGGTACCACCATCTGCTTTTGACCTCCTCGTCCGATGCCATTCGCAGCCTGAATACGATATGATACGTCCGATAACCTCTTCTTCAAGGTGTAAGGTCATTTCCATGGCCGGCTGAGCTTGGCACTCCGTCCTACTCAATTCTGTGGTGTATAGAGCCATACTTGGTCCCCTTCAGAAAAAGGGTCCCCATTCATGCACCGGTCAGAAAACTCTTTTTGTGTTACGTGACTACGTTGTTGCCATTGTCGAGCTGCACCGTGAAATTTTTTTTTAAGTGTCTCTTCCATTAATTTTACAATAGTTGGGTAGTCGTTGCCTTCGACTTCAACCGGTAACCCAAGTTTGTAGTCTATCTGCAAGCGCATTTCTTTGCCGAACATCAATCAATATGGGGTGAATTTTGTGGACGAGTGTACGCTTGAGCGGTAGGCCATCATTATAAAGGGTAGCTGTTCGTCCCAATCAGTCTGGTCTTGGTTGATATACTTGCTCAATGTGTCACAAAGCGTTCTGTTGAAGCGCTCAGCTTGTCCATCAGATTGCAGGTGATATGGAGTGGTTCTCGTTTTGGCAATCCCTAGAAGATCGAAGATCTTCCTCATCACTTTAGACTCGTATTGGCGCCCTTGATCACTGTGAAACCAATGGTAGGCCGTATCAGCAAATAAACTCCTCAACTAATTTGATGGCGACGGTCGTCACCTCGATATTCGGAATGGCATAGCTCTCTGCCCATCTAGTAAAATGATCAACGGCGACCATTATATACTGATTGCCTCTCTTCGATAATGGTAAATGTCCCAGCAAGTCACAGCTCAGCCTCTGAATGAGAAAACCTGACAAGTAGGAACAAGGGAACCTAGCGGAGCCCTCTTCTCCTTTCTAGGGTTCTTCCTGGAGTTGCATATTGTACAAGTTCGGCACCAGCTTTCTACATCATTTGCCCATCCCGGCCAGTAAAACTTACTTTGAACTCGTTTACCTGTGCGGTCACTCCCTAAGTGTCCCCCAGCAGGTAGTTCATGTGCGTGTGTAAGCACCATGTTGACTTCCTTGGCTGGCACAACATATTGGCCCTCTCTGATCCCCCATCCTCATACCAAACACTGAAAAGAACACCATCCGACAATCTTAATCCCTCCCACTGAGCTAAGAGAACCCTAGTCGATCGACCTACTCTAGCTGTCCTATTGTGGTCCGGGTGGGACCCTTCCTTCATCCACTCAATTACAGGTCTAACATCCCCGTCCTCCATTTGTTCTTTCTGTAACTCTGTTTTATCCAGTGAGTCAGGCCACTCAACTCGAAGTTCCTAACTACTTCTCGCCCGATTTCCTCATTACACTGCCTACATCTGGACAACCCATCTACATTTCCATGTAACTTACTCTGGTGGCAAACATAAATGTTCCTTTACAGTTATTAAATATAAATGTTCTTGTTGGATTATGTTTTAGGTCTACTACAGGACAGCAAGGAGTGGTTTGTAAAGACTGAAGCTGCTTCACCTATCAGGGATACTACAGACGAACACACGCATCCAGGTAACTACTAGGATCAGTATTATAAGTGTATTATCTTCTGTTAGTAAAGTGTGGTATTTTAGAGCTTTTTAGGAAAAGAAAAAAATTTCATAAACTTGTTTTATTTTTATGCACTACAGTACCATTCAGGAAAGAAGACGTGCGTTGGGATTAGTCACTCAGATTGGCCAACCTGTGTGAGGGTAAAAATAAAGCCACTGTGTCTGAGTAGACGGTTATCCCGAGGACCAGGGCCGCTTTAGACGTTCACTGCGCCCCTGGGCACCCCGTCACGATGCGCCCCCCCCCCTTTTTTTTGTTATTTATTCTATTATTCTCATTATTATTATGTTTATTTATATTTGTGGGAGGAGGGTTTAACCATAATATTACTTCCTTTTTATAAGTCTTAAAATATAAGTTATTTTTTACATGAGCAGGTAATTCATTAAACAAAATAGGTGCTCTTGCAACAGCATGACGCTGCATCAGAGACGTTCTACATTTAATTGTTTTGACATTTCTATTGATTTTATTTCTTGTGTTCTGATCATGATTAATGTAATCTTTTTTTTCAAAAAAATATTTTAGTAAAATTTGTTTCTTAAATAATTGTTTAACAGTAAGAACAGGAAAATCTTTAAAAAGCTGCTCAGTAGAATATAGTCTAGGTTTTTTAAGAATAGTTTTAATTACGGCTTTCTGTGCTATTTCTAATGAATGTAAATGTGTCGGGTTCGCAGAACCCCACCCAATTATACCGTAGCTGACTATGGATTCAACTAAAGCGTGATAAATTCTTTTCATTAGTGCTTCATTACAGAAATCCCTAAGGCATCTGAAATAGTAAATAAATTTACGAATTTTATTAGTAATATTTTTAATATGAAATTTCCATGACAGCGTTTGGTCTATAACCAGACCTAGGTACTTTGTTGTTGACACTCTATCTATTGAAGTACAATCACAGTTAGTTCCGTTATTTATTTTTTTACATTTACAGTCGTGGATTTTCAATTTACTGAATTCTTTGGGTAGACCTTTTTTTGAGAGTGTGAAAGTAATAAAGTTAGTTTTTTTAGTATTTAAAAATAAAAGGTTTGTGTGAAGCCATTTACTAACAAGAGCTAGCTGCTGTTCAACCATCGATATTAATTCTTCCCAGCTGCCTGTATCTGATGAAAACAATAAACATGTGTCATCAGCGAAACCTATTATTTCTCCTAAGAAATTTGGAATAAAGTACAAATCGTTAATGTATGCTAAAAATAATTTCGGTGACGTCACTGTCCCTTGTTGTGTTCCCGTACTTAACGTGGCTCTATAGCTTAATTCATTCAATAATTTTACTTGCTGTTGTCTGCCGGTAATATAGTCAGAAAGTAGATCTAACGCTTTTCCTCTGATTCCATAACATTGTAATTTTTCTATTAACTTCTTTTGGTCAACTGTGTCGAAAGCTTTTTTCAAATCTAAGAAAACCGCTATAATTTTTTTATTCTTGTCCAAATTAGTAGTAACGTATTTAGTTAAAGTATAGATTGCGTCGTCAGTACTTTTATTACTTTGAAAACCGAATTGAGTTTTAGGAAAAATATTATTTTTGTAAAAGAAAGATGAAAGTCTACTCTCGATGCACTTTTCTAATAATTTGGCTGCCACAGGTAGTAGAGATATAGGTCTATAATTCATTACATCCGACTTACTTCCTTCTTTAAACAAAGGAGTGATAACGGCATTTTTAAAAATACAAGGAAAAACACCAGAATCAAAAGACGCGTTAAATATATGAACTAAAGGCTTTACTAAATTATCTTTACAATGTTTGATTAATTGGGTGGATATTTGATCTATACCAGGTGCTTTATTGTTTTTAAGTTGACTGATGTGGTCAGCTACTTCTGACTCTGACACTGGTGAAAGTACAATAGAATGAGGTATGTTTGGAATATGAGCAGTACTCGAGTCAGAGCTACAGTTACAATAATTCTTTTGTTCGTTAGCCAATGTTTCACCTATGCTTGAAAAGTGTCTATTTAATTCATTAATTATATCTTTATTGTTCACTATTTTATCCCCGGAAGATAGTAATAATTCTGAGATTTCTGTTTGAGTCTTGGTCCGACCCAGAGCGTTATTAATTATTTGCCATGTTTTATAGTTATTTTGACCAGCTAATTCTATTTCATCGTTTAAAAATTGGTTTTTAGCTATTTTTATGATTTTATTTAATTTGTTTCTATATTGTTTATAAGCTATTTTGAAGGCTATATTTTCAGGTTCGTTGTCAATTTGTCGAGCCATTTTATCTCTCGTTAACATGCTCTCTATGATACAATTGGTTATCCAGGGTTTTCTCTTTTGAAATTTTCTATTTAATTTAATGGGTTTTGTATGTTTAGAGTAGCAGGTCTTTAAAGTATTTATAAAAATAGACATGATTTCATTAGTGTCAGAGTTGTTATAAAGATGATCCCAGGATAAGTTATTTACTTCTTTAACAAGGCTTGGAAAATCTGTTTTATTTATGTATGTAACGTTACTTCTTATATTTTTACTGGAAGAAATATTATTATTATTATATTTATAAACAATACCTACTGGAAAGTGATCTGTAATTTTATTATTTAACCTGTAGGAAACAGTATCTTGACTTTCTTTATGTTTAGACCAAATATGGTCTAAACAAGATTTACTATTGTTATGTATTCTAGTGTAAATATTAATATTCGAGTAAAACCCAAATTGGGCCATAATAGTTGTAAATTCATCAGTATGCTTATCATATTTATCAGATTTAATATCTATATTAAAATCTCCTAATACTACGTGGTTTTCGTTCGCCATATTGTTTAAATGAGTATACAATGAAGCGTTAAATAATTCTAGGTTAAATCCCCACAATCTGTAAATTAAGGTGACAGTTAACATTTTATTTTGATTGTTTTTAACTTTAAATATAAGACTAGTGCACTGATCGATGGGGTTTTCGTTACAAGATAAAATTTGGAGATCGTTTTTTACAAATGCTACAATACCGTCAGCTCTGTTTAATTGGCCATGGACAGGAAGGTGTTTATACCCTGGTATCGTTAGATTTTCAGGAAATACTCTTAGCCATGTTTCCGTTAGTAATACTATATGAACATCTATGTTTATGGCTTCTAGTAGTACTAATAATTCATCATAATGTTTTTCTAGGCTGCGTATGTTGTTGATATTTAAAATATTTATAAAATATTTTATATGTTTAGTTAACGGCTTTAAATTATAATCTATTTGGTCTATTGTTTCTATTTCTTTATTAATTAATGGGTCCGCAATAATTTGTGCAGTCGCAGTCATAGTTCTGATTTTTTTAGGATATTTCAGTTTCATCCATTCTGTCTGCGTATTGTACATCATTTATAATTTTGTGTTTTTTAATAAAATCATCATTGACACTTTGTAACTTATTGGTAATTAGAGACATTAAGTCTGTCTCAACCGACGTTAGGTATCTAAAGCTATGAGTATGCCTGCTGAGAGCTACTATTACATGTGGAATACTATTGTATATTTCTAAGGGCGATGTATTTATTCTGATTAATATTACTCGTTTAGAAGTGAGACCTTGAGCTTCATGTATGGTATGAACGAGTAGAGGTTCGCTACATCTATTCTCTAAACATCTTGTTACCATAGCCTTTTCATTTTGAGTAAACGTCAGTATTAATGTGTCAGGTTTCAGCTGATAGAAGCTACCATCTGCTATAGGGGGTCTAATTGAATGTACTTTAGTGTTAACTGTTAGTATCTCTTTGTAGTATCCTTGTAATAGAAAACATACATCCATAGGACATCTTTTGGAAACAGAAAGAGTTTTAGAAGGACTACAGAACCTTGCAATATTCGACCACTCTGATATTAGAGCAGACCTTTCAATATAAGGTATCTGATTAGCATCGCCAAGTAGTATAATCTCTTTTGCATTTGCAAGTTCAGCAATAAAACCTACGTAGCCTGCGTGCATAAGAACAGCTTCGTCTATAAAGACTCTTTGATAATCTTTATCAGAACCATTTATAATAAAAGATGACACCGTTCTGTAATCTCGGTCGATTCTTCTATTATCCTTAGTTTTGATATTTTTTTCAACGGAACTTTTTATATCTCTAAGATTGGCTCTGGTTTGCGTCAGTACTAAATCTTGTCCTGGTGTATGCTCATTTACAATATAATGAGTTTTACCGCATCCAGGTACCCCATCGATCCATTTGATTATTGGGAGTTTACAATTTATAATGTTTACTTTGTACAAATTAGTTATTAGTTCACCGTCCAGCATGAGTTCAGTGTCTTTAGTGACTAATATATATCTTTCAATTAGTTATTTTTGGTCTAAAGGAAAAATTAAAACGCTCCCATTTCATTTGTTACAAAAGTGTTTTCTTTTTCATTAAAAGGCACATATCTGCCATTTGATTGTAAACTGAAACCCATTCTGTATTTAGTATTGCATTGCCAAATAAAAGTCTTATGTTTATTATCGTATATGTTCATTCCTTTTTTTTTTAATTCCATATAAGGCTCTGGAGGATTCCAATATATTTTTATTTATCACGGCTAATAAAATTTGTCTGTATACATCAGCATTTATTTTGTCACGATAATATAAAAGATTACGAAGTTCAATCATGCTGTTTATGTAATTTTCCAATCTATTGGAACCAGGAAGTAGTCCCTGGACGTAAGCGTCATTATTTAAGGCTTGCGCTGGTATGTTTAAAAATTTTAACTTATCGAAACCTTTATAATAAAAAATAAACTTTAAGTTACTAGATTTACTAACTAAACTTAACAGATCCAAAGATGATATGTCACACAACGGATTTAAAATATCGATACCTACAACCAAGGGGTAATATTTCAGAGACTTGGGATTTCAAAAGTTTGTATTTGTCTAACAATAACTGGCGTAAAATGTTACCCATTTGAACGGTTCACATCAGGTGACAGGTGCATCTCAGCATTTGTGACAACTGTACAGTTTTTGCAAATTTCACACTTTCTATTTTTAATATGGCAGCCATTGTGGCGGATGACGAAAATAAAAGTTTTTAGTCAGCATGACATGTAATACATCGTTTTAAAGATTTTTTAAAAATTGGAGAATAATTTGTATACATTATTAAATAGTTTAATTTTTCTTCCGTCATTTTGGAATAAATGACCGAAATAAGTGCGTTGAAGAATGTTTTTTTGCTTTTATGAAATTAGATATTTTAATGCTCTTCACACATATATTTATAGAATATGAAGTTTTTCCTCGAAGAAGTTTCCTGGCTTATGTAAGTTCTTTATGCATCATGTCAGTAAATAACTTCCTTTTTGCCAACTACCTATACTACTTAAGCATATTGTAGGCCTGATACTGATAAGGGACACCATATAGTCATCGAGGACAGAAAGCCAATTAAATGAAATTAAAGCTTTCGCACTTTTTCACCATACCCACGAACCAAGACGACTCAAGAGCATTAATAGGGGACTTGAACTAATAAGAATAAGTTAAAGATGTCCTGCACACAACGGAATTTTACAACACATAACAAACCATAAATAGATGGATCTGTTTATTACCAAATCATACATATATACATATAAACTTATATGCATATAATTTATTTAGCTGATAGTAAATGAATGCTAGTAATGTGATAAAAATAAATGCAATAATCCGTCTAAGTCCTGTGAAATATGATAAAATATTTACGAAATTAATTATGTAATTCAGTAAGAATATGTTATATACAGTTTTCTATAAAATAAGGACGAGGAGTAATTAGGCTGAATAAGGATTGAATGATTTAAGAAATTATTAAAAAACCAGAAAGAAATATGTAATTACCCAAAGAGCAGATGCTTGAATATGGTGAAACTTGAGATTTTGTGTAAACATACTGGAAACAAGCATGAAGTGGGTGAAATACGTCAGAGAAATAAATTAGGAGGTGTGGTGTGACGCCATAGGCTAGCTCAAGTGCCTCCACATCCATCTCCCTCGGATCTAATCCTCCTCAGTAACTTTCCTAATTCAAAGGTTGATCCCTTGGAAACGTTTTACAACTTTCTTCTTCAAACTAAACTTAGCGTAAAATATATCAAATCTACCAACAGAGAGATTATGTTTAAAAGCATTCCCAAACTCATCAAATACTGACTTTTCAACATTTTTCACGGCTTTTTAATTTAGTTTCTTTAGAGTTGAATTTCCATGAAAATTAAGTTACACTTTCCTTTAATATTTACACACAATGATGAAAGTGTTATAAGATATAAAACGGAAATTACTTATTATTATGATCTTAGGTGATAAATACGCGGTGATAAATATCAGGTAATATCAGTATATAAATACATTTTAACAAATCGTGATAAAATTCCTTTTCGTTATTATAAATTAAATAAATAATATGTTATCGGGTTAATAAGAAGTGCAATCGAACAGCCGTTACCCTATGTAAGAACACCAATAGAAAGATTAGAAGATACCTGAAGTGAAATAATCTATTCAACACCTTAAGCCAATTAGATGCTGCAAGCTGTGTAAACTGCAGATATTAATTCTCTTCAGTAACGTAATAAGCAAAATTTAATTTCGTTATAATAAACTAAATAGCTCATATGTTATCGAGTTAATATGAAGTGCAATCAAAGAATCTTCTCCCAATTTAGTTGAAACCCTAAATGAATGATTAGGGACACCTGAAGTGAAATAATTTCTTTAACTTACGGTGTTAAAGAAATTATTTCAATTAGATTACTGCAATTATGCCAATTAGATGCTGCAAGCTTAAAGTGCAGATATAATATAGGCTTACCTAATGAAATTATTAAGGTCCTTGAAATCAATCACTTAAGGCCCCCATACACGATCAAACATTTTGCGTAAACATGATGTTATCATGTTTTATCATGCTTGCGCAAATATTTTGGCCGTGTATGGGGCTGTTTGACATGTGTACAAACATGATGTTATTATGTTGTGTCATGCTTGCGCAAATATTTTGGCCGTGTATGGGACATTTGATATTTGTACTAACATGATGTTCGATGTGTATGGTCTTCATTACTATTTATCCAACATAAACCTGATGTTGAGCAAATTAAGACCACAGACCACGAAAGGACGAGAACCCGCGAAATAACAGACACCTAACCACGCATGGTTATTTGAACTGGAGTGATGCAGTAAGTTACATTAATAATATTTATTATTTATGCAAGGAATGTACGTATACTTCAAGCTATTATTAGTTGGATGTTAAGAAGAAGCTATTTCCAGACTCTTAAGGCAACTATGTTTGATTTTGACAACCGGTATATCACCTAAAAGTTTAAAAATTTAACTTGTTTAAACTTTTGTCACGTCCACTTAAATAAATAAGGGGGGAATATTTTTGTCGGAAATAATATCTGAATTTATTTTAAAAATAAATTTAGTATCTTATTTAAGGAATATGATGAAAAAAGTACAAATAACGCAAACAGTAATAATATACGTCATATAAATTACGACGTTGAAGTAATTTCTAATTTCACGAATAGTGTACGTGTAATTTTAATTTTAGCAATTAAGGTAGGTTTATGTATAACGTGCATTTGTGTAGGTGTAAATAGAGTTTTAACAATGGTCTGGGATTATATTTAATCTTAGTAATGGCCAAAAAATTATATCGGTGCGGAAAAAATAGATTGACCCTCATTGCATTAGTGTATTGAGATAATATATCAAGCTGAAAGTATGACCGGTTAAGCTTATAAAAGAGATTAATTTGTGTATAAAACACTTATTCAGGTGAGCGGTAGTTATTTTGCTTGTGACTAGTGCGTAAGGGCAGACAAGCAACAGAAAATAAGGCTTGATTTCATTCAATTTATTATAAATATGATTAAAAATACACATTACTTTTTCTAGACACTTTGAAACGTGTAGCTAAATCCGCTAAAATTTGAGGTGCTTGGCGGGAAATTATTCTGAAATAACGGGAAAAATTCCACTAAATGGCCGTACTAAATGTAATAAGTGAGACAATAGATTGTTGTTACCATTTGACTAAAAACACAGGGCCTTGCAGACTGAGTTTCATGAAACTCTAGTTTAATATAAGGTTGCAAGAAATTGGGATTATGAAATCCATAAAAACTGTTTCCACCTTTATTGAAGGTGGTAGTATAGGTATAAATAAAATGTAAAGGGCCTATAATTCATCGCATCTGTGTGCATTGTATATACGCTCATACGAACGACAATATACGCCCTATTTGATACCTTCCGACAACTAGACATTCACTAAATGCATAAAATGAAATTAAACTTGTTTATACAGACTCGGTAGCTCAGATAGTTGAGCTGTTGGATTTCCTATCAATAAAAATAAAGTTAAACAGAAGCGGGCGTGGTCACAACTTGAATGGATGATCATAGATCTGGGCTCAATTTGCGCATTCCCTCCGCAGTTTACCTAGCATTATAATGTAAATCGGGACCTAGCTGCTTATATTATTTGGCGACTAACTGGCTGCGAATGACAATTATAAGGTTTATGCAGCTGATAGAACGGCACACAAACCCGTGAAGTATTTTACATATATATAAGCTCGTTGGCATGCATAGAGGCCCTCGAAGGGCTGTCGAACCACGGAGTTATTTATTATTGTTGTGTAAGGTCTGTGTGATATGCCCAGCGTCTTGTCGGACGTAATGTTGTCCCGGCGCATGCTTAAGCACCTATCTTTTTCTCCCTTCCCGATAAGAAGTTGTAGACACTGTTATTTTGTTCTTATGAAAAAAGCCCCGCTTCGTGATGTTCTTTTTTGTGAGAGTATGATCTTTGCAAATTTACCAAATTTGAACAGTTTATAGAACCATTTAATTAGCAACCTTGTTTTTTATCTTGGTTTAATGAGAGAAGTGTGTGAGGTGTTTGGGTTTTCACCTATGTCAATATGTGACTTTATTATATACAAGGTCAACCAAATATTTGAATAATTTAACCCAATATTGTCATTTAACATTGTAATAAAAAGATTTTTTTTTTAAATTTGAAATTGAAATAACAATATTAACTAGGGTACAAATTTAGGGTGAAAACCCAACCTCCTCTCATACACTACCCTGATAATCCTATGTGTACGATTGATGTCCTATGCACGTTCCCCAACTCGAAGATAATTCCTCTTTTGGGGGAATACCCCAAATACCTCATTCCCCACACCCGTTACACGTAACTTTGTTTATAGCAAGCTTGATTTTACTTTATGAAAAATTACCAGTAAATTGACTATGATTATGTAATCGAAACGGGTCTGTATTTTATTTATGTTTTGTGACAATATACATACTTGTTACTTGTTTACGCCTTCATTATGGTAATATTATCATGTTTTGTTCAGTAGCTCAGTGTAACAGTAATATTCTTGTTCTAAATAGACAATACAAATGGTGTGAAGAAACATGATTTACCAAATAATCTAAATTAAAATATCGGTCCGAGACAACTCAGACAGACTTTCTCGTATACGAGTTCATAATTACTTAGCCCAGTGTTTTCCATTTATCAGATTTCGTGTTTTCATAGGTACATTAGTAATTTAACATATTATCACAATTTATCATAATTTAACTTCTCCTTAGCAATCGAACCAGGCCTCTCTCAGTCCGCTTTAAAGCTATTTTCTCAGGAGCTATTTAGATTCGTATTTAAATGGACTACATTTTAGGATTTTTTGAACGAAGTTCCTTATGGCACGTTCTGGAGCCCGGGGGTGAATCCGAAGAAAACGACCAAAATCACCGTCACGCAAAATCCGTCACGAAATCTACCGATGCGGTGATAACTTGTGTAAAAGTGGACAGATTTAGTTTAAATTTGGTACACTGTTCATTTTACCAATGCCCAGGACAAGTTCGTTGGATAACGTTATCCGCCCAAGCGTTCACGAAAAAAAAAAAAAAGTGAAAATGTCACTTCGTTTTGTAAATATGTATAGTGGACTTAAAAAATCTTTTCATTACTGCTTGCAGTAAAGAAATTTTTTTTTTACGTCCTAAGACGAAAAAAATTTTTTTTTTTTTACTGCCAGCAGTTATCAAAACTTCCGTATTAGCGTTGTAATCTTAGTGGATAGGCTTCTTAGTATGATTGAATTCTGCTAGATGTCAATGCGTTTTATTTATCTTTTCTTATAGTGCAACCTCTTTTTAAGGTTTTTTTTTTAAATCTTAAGTTTGGTTTAATATTTGTTGTTATTATATTGATTATTGATTAATATTTAATGTTTTTTCAATGTCTGTACGTATGTCAAAGTTTTTGGGGGGTAGCGCTCCCAAATTAGGAGCTAACATTAATCTCTCGATTTCTCCTCGGAGTATGAATTTTCTAAACACGTATGCAAAATTTCGTGAAAATCAGCCCAATTGGTTTAGAGTTTTAGACTCAGGGTACCTCAAAACGTGTAAATTCATAAAAATCTCAAAATCTAATTTTCGTGCCATCACAATATTTTTGCTTTATATGTGAAAGTACAAATGTTACTTAATAATTAAATAAACAAGCGACTTTTATTTTTGTTAATTTGCTACATTTTTAAGTAATCAGTATTTTTTATTACGAGTATTTTAGTGCAATACCCAAAAACATCCATGTTGATTCAATATTTTTACATGAAGTGGAGAAAATTTCAACACTGTCGTAAATCAGATTTGATAAATATGTAAGGTTTTATAAATGATAGGTTATTTATATTGCATAATTTAAAGAAAACCCCATAACAAATAATTCAATTTACACAAAACCCGTTTTAATCAATCACTATAAACAACCGAAAAACATTATTAGCCATTGTTATGGAACAAGAAAGAAAACTAGATGTGACCTACGAACTAAAAGACCTAAATCAGAGGTAGCGGTAGCACGACGACACTCGTCTCACACAGCCATAAGATTGTATAACTCACTTCCACAGAACATCAGGGATATAAAAGACATACACAAATTTAAAAAAGAAATAGTGGTTTGGATCAGAAACACTTCATAACTGAATATAATATGTGTTGTGTTTATTACCATTAATCTAACAATGGAATGATAGATTAATGATAACAATAATATTATCAGATCTCTCTTTCTAATTTTACACATAACATATGTAACAATAATATACTAAGTTTTATATTAATAATCTTCAGTATCATAATTACAAAAGAAAGAACTATGCACTATGCACCATGGGCATAGCCAGGGTTGCCTTTAGGGGGGGGGGGGGGGGCTAATTTTTTTGGATATATATATATATATAATAGTGTGTGTGTGTAGACATTATTTAGGAACGCAGCAGCGTTCCGCCCCGCCAAGTCAAAATTTCACAAAAGCTGTCAGTGTATATATATCGTAGGTGACAAACTAAACTGGGGTTTTTAAGGGTCTGTAGCGTAAAATACATACAAGCTACCTAAGTCATTTTTTAATATCGTTGAAGGCCGTGTCTTGTAGATCAAAATAAAAAAAAGGTCGAAATCGGTCAACATGGGCGCCGACTTTTAAAAATCATTGGGGGGCCCACGGAGGACTATGGAATACTCCCCCATGAAACGGGGGGTCCGGGTCTCCCCTGGAAAATTTTGAAAAACTAGGTTGCAAAAACAGCTATATTTGAGGCTTTCTGGAGAGTTTTTATAGCAATTTTAAAGAAAATTTCATACAAGTACTAGAGGTCGACCAAGAAGTCATGGAAATCTGAGGAGTGCGCTAGTGTCGTCTTGTACATTCAGTTTTTAATAATATAGACCACTTTCAAAAAACACAGTGTTGTTCTTTAGTTATTATTCATTTTATTTTTTTATCTTCTATATTTTTTGCTACAGGCAACACTGTACCTAATAAGAAATCACTCCTACTATACGATATCTTTATATTATTATTTATTGATTATTCCTCTTTATTTCTGAGTTTGATTTGTTACTTTTGATTTCCTACCCCGTTATTTG
>KZ652278.1:122866-141586 GCA_001010745.2 Gerris buenoi
GCTTAATCAACATTACAATATATATATCTGTATTCATGCAAATTTAACCTATTAATGTTTTCGAGCTTACCGAAGGTAAAGGGACGGTTATGATGATTCTTAAAAAGGAATTATTATTTATACATCTATCAAAGTATTATAGTTAATATATTACAGTCGGTAATCATTTATTGTACCGAAGTTTTAAAATGAAATTTCCATTAGACTGATCACCCTTTTGCTAAATTTAAGTACAGAAAAATCTTCCATTAACCTGACTAATTAGGTAATGTTTGGGCCCCGATAGTAAAATATTCTATTTTATCGGATTTCCTGCTAAAATCAGGTATTTTAAAAGTAGAAACGTCAAGTAATTATCAAAACTCTTAAACTTTATTTACATTTAACAACATAATTGTTTTACCAACATTTACCGATTAAATAAAATTAAATAAATTTTATAATTATGCACTCTTTTACATTGCTATTCTCAATTTTTGAAACTACATAATATACAAAAGTGTGATATTCCTTTGTCCCAAAGTTCATTGGACTAAATATCCCTTTGTCTTGATTATTATTAACTTTGTGACCCATCATACTTTTCAACATTTTATGGACACAATATAGGTGGATAACAAAGTAAAAGAGACGTATGGGTGCGCCTCTTTTACCTTGTTACCCCCCAAAAAAAGGAGAATTAGACATTGAGTGATAAAAAAAATTGTTGCGTAGCCAAAGACAGGATGAGATTGCGTGAGACAAGATTTTACTTCTCTTTCCACCAAAGAAGGGGAGGATATCTCTAACTCCTACTACTGATTAGTTTATACTACACTTCTCTTTCTTATTCCCCAGACTTCTTTTTCATTCTCAGAAGAAAATTTTTAAAATGTACAAAGAAAATATAGTTTTATTCAAAAATATTTAATGTATAAAGTTCATAACGTGGGTTGGGATTCCCAAAATCTGACGAATTAAGCACGACTTCGATCTTCGCTTCCATACTCGAATCTGAAATAAACAATAGAAAGAGACATAAATATTTTAAATTCTTGCTTCAATATAATCAAAAGGAAAAGCATATATGACAAAGGCAATTTTACATAAAATCGACGGATTTTCCGTACTCATACGGTATAAGCATTCCGAAAAACGATAAATTGGTTCTTAATTAGACTTTTGGGTGATTTTTTGGCAGTTGCAGTTGCTTATAAAAAAAAATGTATAAACTAATGGTGAATTACCACAAGATTAGGTTTATTCTCTAGGAATCGGAAAGTTTACATTCGATCTGTATATATAGTTTAGAATTATCGTCTCTCTGGGATTTAAACCATTGATCAGATAATGCTATAAGTGCCACACTAATAGGCATATTTTCTCCCTTACGTCAAGATTAACACATATTTAGTCTACTAGAGGACGGAAATATATTGCAGGATAGATTTCCGGCGTGTTCCCAGTAATTAACCTCTCGGCTACGCCGGTTCCTTCTAAATTATAGGGTAATCATTTTTACTTGGTTACCCAACCTATATTTTCACAATTTGAGTAATTATTTTGTCTAATTAGATATTAAGACACAGGGATATTTAGTCTAAAGAGCTTTATTTCAAAAGGAACATAACACTTCTCACTTCTGTATGTAAGGGTGATAATAGCACATAGTCCAGTTAACTAGAAAATTTACTCATTAAAGTAATTTAGTGGTAACCAAGTAAAAAATAGGTGCCATGTGGCAAACATAATTGATTAATAAAAACTACAATTATAATTTAAGAAGAAGAAATAACGTTACCAATAATTTCGGATTGTTCTGTTTCGACATGGTCTATATCCTCAGAGCTAGTGGAGGCTAGAGAGATGGCGTCAATAGAATCTATCCTATTCCTGATGTCGGGATCGAAAAGCTGTGACGACGGGTCCTTACAATCCTTGCTGATCTCTTCCCAAGCGTTCTGGGCTATGAATGGAGAGTCCTTGATCTCACACGTGATGCACACCCGGCACTTGAATTCCTATCTACCCCTGGCAGGGACAACAGGCAAACAGACTAACGCTTAATCAACATTACACTTATATAAGAAAAGTAACTGTAAAAGTGATAATGTTAAACTTTTATCAGTGTGTACTTAGAGAAAATAATCAATATCCCTCTTGTACGACCATTGCTAAGGTCAGAAAGAGGGAGATCTTATCCTAGGTTAGAATAGGCCTTAGTGACGCCCGGCTACGCAGGAAAAAGGAAAACTTACCATGCAGAAAATACCTATAACAAATTTCTTCCTCCTAGAAAGGATTTGAACCTGTGACCTTAATTTATCAAACAGTGCTTTCGACACCCTCGGCCATTTAGACCCAGACAGGTAAAAAGTCAGAAGAAATGTGGTTGGGTTTGTTTTCCCTGCGTTTTGACAGAGGCAGTGGACAGATGTATAAACTGGATTTTAACTCCTTCTCGTAATGATATAGAACTAAATAAAATCGGTAGATTTAGAAATCACACCATCAATTTGAGAAGAGCATTCTGTACCAATGAGCCTGGGTAGCAATGTGTTGTAGGAATAGAGATAAAATTATTGGCACTATTCTTACTATTGAAAAAATTAGCAATTAACAATTGGCATTTCTCATTTTAACAAAAAAAAAAAATATAATACATTACCTATACAGATATTAGTTGAGAGACTAAAATATTGACTTTAAGTGTATTTACCACATGCACCTATTATTTTCATGAACCTTTTAATTTAATTTTAGTATTTATTTAATTTTAAATTTATTTTAATTTTAAACAATGTACGGATTGCTGATCTGTTGAAAGGCTGCAAAGCATTAAGATTTGCATTAAAGATTTATACTTCTACATTGTACAAAATAACAGCAATAATTTAACAATTTAACAAGTGCCAAGAAGTTATAATTGTTTAAATGTATTTTTTGTTTCAATTGTTGGAACAGGTTTATTAACCCGGTAGTATCTATAAATACTAAAGTTGAACTCGAAGCGTACAACAAGCGTGACATTTATAACTGTGCCAAATTCTTCACCTGCCACATTTTGATTGAACGTGCGCACAGTAGAATTAAAAATAAAACTAAGATGTACTGCTTGATTCGAGATTATTGATTTGTCTATGTAATTTAATCACTATCATGCCCACGGCCCACACATGGATTTGATTGGCCATTTTTATCTTTTGATTTCGAAAGTGTTCTTCAGATTAAGATCCTCTGCCCAAATCACACGTTCCGGATTGCCTGTCAAATTCTCCCCATTAATTTGATCGCTCTGATAATTTTATACAATGTAGTGTATGTTATAATTTTATTTTATTACTTTTATTTAAGTATGTTATACTTTTAGTGCATAATGAGCGTTTATCCTATGCAACAATTATACTGAACAAAACGAGTCTGTATCAAATGTATAGTATTTATTGTGTATGTTTTTAAGTGTTACTATACTACTGATGCGGCGCATAAAGATCTCGCATGGAAAATTTTTCTTTTTACTCATATAAATTGGCGATATTAGTTTTCAAGACAGTCAGGGAAAATATTTCGAGAATAAGTTACATAATTCTCATTCTACCTGAAAAGAGCTTTAAAATTATGATATGCTACCTTACATAACAGCATACCATTTTATTTCCAACACCCGTAATTGTTTTCTTTCTTTTCCTACTCTTCAATACCTTTAAAACAACGTATAACTTGTCAAGCTGACTAAAAACTTTATTTTAATCATCTACCATATCAGCTGCTATTTTGAAAATATTAATGGTGTGATTTCCAAAAAAAAAAATATACAGTTACTACAAATTCTGTGATGCATCTGCCGAATTTCGTTGATAACACATTTCTGAAATGAAGAACCCTCTTTAAATTAAACTTAACTTAATAAAATAAACTTAAGCATTTTGCTGATTTTGTGAAAACTTTCAACACTTTTTTTACTGCCTCGGGGAGGGATTAAATACAAAGCCCGAAGCAATAAGACCTCATATGCGGCTCCCAGGTGCAAACTCGGTTTAGTAAACCTTCTAATTGAACTCTACCGACTAATCAGGCTCTTATCTTTGCTTGTATATAAACGATTTGTATATATCAGGGGAAAAATATTAGTATAATAAATAAATTTATAAAAATTCTAGGTTGACTTGAATAACTTGATTAATTATTTTATATTGGAGAAGCATGTGTTTAATCACGCCAATATCTTGACACAGGGTTGATCAAGATTTGCAATTTAGTCTCCGAGCATTGTTCTGTTGGACAGGAGAGAGACAATATATAGGGGAGGGACAAATTTCACGGCATTGTCTTTCACCGTCCTACCAGAAGGACAAGGACAAGACAATAATTCTATCCAGTATCCTATCCTGTGTCTAATTGCACGCAGGCATAATGTTTTGTATTGCAAACTGAACAGTAATTTTCCTGACAGACTCTGTGGACTAAGTTACGATTAAATTATAAATTTCTATAATTTATTGAAGTTTAGGAATAGAACTTGATTGAAATTGAAACTAATGTTCAATGATAGACCGCAGTAATATATAATAAAAGTTTAATAAAAGTTGTATATAATAAAAGTTGTAAGTAGGCTATTTAATACCTATTTTGGTATATTTATGCATATATCTTATAGGTCTGTGAATCTAGCCCCAGACCAAACTCTTTAACTCGAAAAAAGGTTTTATCTCAAAAAGGGCATTTTTTAGCAATTGCTCGCTTTAGAGTTTTTTTTTTTTTTTTAACAATTTTAATAACCAGAAGTAATATTTACTAAATCTATCTAAACGGATGTTAGTAAGACTAACAACTGTACTAATTTTCAAGTCAATACTCCAAAACTCCAAATCGTTATAAAGTTATTAATGTTTTTTGGAAAATTTATTTTAATATTGATATATGTATGTTTTCGAACCTATTACAGGGATCGTTCTTAAGGGAGTTGCTCTTGATAATTCATTTAAAACTGATACAAAATAATTTCTCATGAGAATGATCCCTGTAATTGGTTCGAAAAATTGGGATTCACAAAATCTCTTACATGTTCTCCTCCGGAAGATTATAGTCGTATTTCACTAGATTTAAAAGGTTGGCCTTAAAATTAATCTTAAAATTTGAAATGCTATAATACGAAGTGTCACTATTGATATGCGTGATACCGAAATTAATTAAAAAATAATTAATCAACTTGTTTGTTTATCTACGTTTAGTTATTCAATTTTATTTGATATTTTGTCAAGTCTATCCTCTTGTAGAGTTAAGTTGTCGACTTTGAAGAAGGAAGTGTTTTATGGATACTAAGAGACTTTTCACAATGATAAAGTATGTTTAAAGATACCTTACTTGAGATTTAAACTACTTGAATACTTTGAATCTAAACTTTGTAAAGTCGACTTGACTTTAAATTTTCAGACTTTTAACAGCCAGTTAAAACTAGACAAGTTAAAACTTTAACAAACAACAAGAGAAACAAAGTGAATACTTAACTAATGCTTATAAATTAACGGATAACTGAAACTGTGTACAGTCTTTTAACTTTTATTCAAACTTAACACTTTTTAACTCCAGTTAATTAAACTTGAACGTCTTAATGTGGTAATTAATCTATCTTTTAGCTCGTTTTAGCTTGTCCTTTAAACACACAATTAAACGTAACAACAGACCTCAAGGATAACTATAGAAGAAACAACATTTATCTATCTATATAATATATTATGAAATTACGTTTCTCTGTACATTAGTCAGAATTGATATACTTTTGAATATTATATTTATTTGTACGAGATTAAGAAGGCAAAAAACCGGTCTTAACTTGTTTCCTGACTGTATAAATGTTTGTAAACTACATTTTTTAACAAATTTTATGGAGTGGTATGCGCAAACATGTGCCACATGTTAGCGCGACACAACAAAGCACAGGCTTTAAGTTCAGGGGATAGCTTGCAAAAAGATTCTGACTAACACCAAGTTAGAATTTTGATTTTAAGTAAATCTTATAGTGCCTTTTAAGAATATGTAATCAGCTATGTTCGTCTGCAGGACATAGCTTTGCAATAGGCATTTGACAAAAAAGCGCAGGATATGGCCATATCCTGCGCTTTTTGGTGGACAATGTGATTTTTATGTCCCCGAGTTCAAAATTAGTCAGTAAACCAAGAATCAAGTTGATGGCAGTTGGTCACTTGATTGGTGACCACTTTGATTAGGAATAACATTCGTAAACTATCCTATATAATTGTTAGCTTGGCAATGCCCATTACCAATGTCAATCGCGGTTATTGATTTTTTACATAAAAATTACATCAAAAGTTATTAACACTATTGAAAAAAAAAACAAAAAAAAGCTTTAACAATTTCCATGTCAATTGCAGTTATTGATTTTTTTACATTAAAATTACAACAATAGTCCAGTCGAATGGTGCATAAAAAGAGCTCAAAGTGGAAAGTTTTGGTGTAATTGTTGTTTGTGGTTTACTTTATGTTTTTTGGGGTGCTGAACACGAATCTGAAGTTGTCCAACAAAATTTCCTACGCCAAATATGAGAAATCATCGAAAAACTACTAAAAAAAATGTTTTTTATTGGTTTTCAGCTTATAACTTGCAAAGCAATCTATTAACGCAAAAAGTGGACTAGTAGTAAAATAAAAAGGAGAAAATAACCTACAATTTATGTCTATAACATTTATTTGTACGTCGTACAGTTTTCACGCAAATGGGAGTTGAAATATTGGGAAGGCTTGGAGAGTGCTGAAGTGTAAACGGTGGTGGCCGGACTGCGCTGGCAGTTAATTTTATGTTTTTCGGTGTGCTGAACACGAATCTAAAGTTGTCCAACAAAAATTTTACACGCAAATATGAGAAATCATCATAAAACCACTATCTTCTTTTATTTTTTTAGTGGATTTCGCCTTACAACTTGCAAAGCAAGCTATTTACGCAAAAAGTGGAGAAGTAGTAAAATAAAGAAGAGAAAAATACCTACAAATTATCTCTTTACCATTTTTTTGTAAGTCGAATGGTTTCTATGCAAATGAGGTTTGAAATAACCGGGAAATCAATAATTTTTGAAAAATAGCAACAAACCTTATTCTTAAAATAATATATAGCGAATTTCTGAACAATTTATATGTATTTAAGTACTAATGTGAGATCTTAGACACAGGTTCTATTATTTTTGTTGCTATTTTTCAAAAAATATTGATTTCCCGGTTATTTCAACCCTCATTTGCATAGAAACCATTCGACTTACAAAAAAATGGTAAAGAGATAATTTGTAGGTATTTTTTTCTTCTTTATTTTACTATTTCTCCACTTTTTGGGTAAATATCTTGCTTCGTAAGTTATAAGGCGAAATTCCACTTCAAACTACCATTTGACTGGACTACAATAGGAATAAAAATTGACACAACATTATTAAAACACAACACAACACAACACAAAACACAACTTTTACTACCTTATTAAATATTGAAAATTCCTAATCACATCTTAACAACCCATTTTAACTTCATACTCCTCTTAAGTGAAATTCAATTAACAGTAACAATCCTATTAAAATTTCTTCGAATCATTCTTCAATATTCTAACAAATCATTTCTCCAAGAGATAGAATTTGAAGAATTTTCCCTTTAGGTATTTCCCTTTAATGCAAATTGTTGGACGAGGATTATCCATAATAAAATCTTGTTGAAAATCTGAAGGAGGATTGATAAGAGTGTTTTCTTACTAAAAATTTAAATCTATAAGCTAAGAAACGAAGTTTCCTTTTCAGATTTAAATTTATCTCATCAGATTTATAAGAAAACCCTGTTAAACTTAAAAAAAAAAAAAAAAAAAATACTTTAATATTTATGCTTGAATAAACTCTATTACTCTTTATTTATAAAGGTCAAAAACATTAAATTTACTTTAATAAAAAAATATTAAATTTATTTTAATATTGAACGAACACCGTTTGTTAGTTTATGGATGCGTTTGATTTAAGTAGTATTGTCATTAAAAATACAGATATTGTAAAAATAAATATGAAATTAAATTAAATTTAAAAAAGTGAAGAAAACAGGAAAACTGAAATTGCCTTACAAGGAATTTACTACTATCAATAATAAATAATAATCCATGGTGCTACCAAAGGTTGCGCCACATAAGAAAGGCTCATGCTTGCCAAAGGTCTTAATAACTAAAGCAGCCCCTACATTGATTAAAACAGCGCGTCAAGCATGATTGATAGTCTAGGAACCCGTTTGATGCTCGAGTCAAGCCTTGACGGAGATCGATGGAAAGTTTGAATGAGTCAAGCGGCTTGACGGAGCGCTTGATAGTCTAGAGCAATTTTGATCAAGTATTCCGTCAATCCCCTGCTTGACACCCCAAATCCTGATTTGAAACCATGGTATTTACACAATACTGATTCCCTACAGTCCAGTAGGAGCTTTGGCAGTCGAAAACTCCGCTAAAAATGAGTGTTGATGAAAAGATTGATGGGATGCTTGATGCGCCCCAAGGTTGCTTAAATCAGCTTGACGCGATGTTTTGATCAAGTGGCTTGAGCGTGTAGGGGCTGCTTAAATAGGTAATGTATAAAGCGGTTAGCGCGTCGCTCCATTATCTGCAGAAAAATTAAAACTGGCATTTACCAATAAATAGACCTCACAATAGTTAAATAGCTTCTCATTTATACCGCGTGTTTGAGTCAAATGTCAAACCAGGATCTTCTGCTTCCAAAGCATGAATTACGATTAATTTAAGAAATTTACTAATACCTAATTAGTTTTTTCGAACGAGAGTTTGTGCAACTTACTCTAAGTGGATAGAGGAGTAAATCGGTCAGTTTATTGCCCAAGAACCACCGTATTCTTTGTTAAAACACTTGCCCCTGCATTTTCTTAAGTTCTATAAGTTTCAAACCTCTTATCATTATTAAAATTATTTGATTTTGAATCTAGGGTCTTCAGTTTCTTGAAAACTTTTATTCTTTTGAATAGTGGTTCAGAATTGAAAAAACAGGTAAATGTTAAATTCTAAATAATAAATAATTGGTAAATATAATAATATTTTGTGTTCTCTATTGTGTTCTGGTAGTCTCTCACTGACACTGCGAAATAATAATTATGATTATAAATGAAACTGTAATAGTGTATTAAAATATTAAAATTGTGGACTTCCATGATTAGCGTCTAAGGACCATGTGCATGTGTTCTTCTTTAGCGTGTTCATGCTTGAAGGTAACGACTGTTATCAGGTTTGGCAGCAAAATCGTCGGCCTGGACAAAGATCTTCCTAATAGTCCCCTCATTACGGGGCTACAGATGGAAACAGGTGAAATTGTAGGAAGTCTTGCGGGTTTGGCGAAGCGCTGGTTTGCCTATCTGATTATATGTATTACTATACTAAGATAAACTTGTTCAGTTTATTTTAAACACAGCTTATATAAACGATTTCTTGATTTCAGATATTTAAGTTTTTCTGAAGATAACTAGCGTAATACCGCATTTACACATTCGCGCTCGTGACTCGCCTCGCGGTTCGCCGGAAGTCGTGGTCTAATTTTTCCACTCGTCCCCACAATGCGAATGGCCGTTAACACATTCGCGCTCGCGACTCGCGACTCCCCTCGTGCTTCGCCGGAACTCTCTATTAATTCAACTACTAAAGCAATCAATGGCAATTATTACACACAATAAAATCACACTGGTGGAAGTTTATATAAAATAAGTTATATATAACTTTATGAAAAGTTTTTTCTTATTTATATATATACATAAACATATAAACTTTATGTAAAGTTTATATATACTTTTATAATAGTTATATATAAACTATATGAAGTTTTATATTAGTTATTATATAAACTTTATATAAAGTTTTATATTATTTATATATTAACTTTATATAGTTTTATATACTTTTATATTAGATATATAAAGTTAGTATTAGTGATATCTAAACTATATAAAGTTGTATATTAGTTATATAAACACTTTATATAAAGTTTTATATTATTTATATACGTACAAACTTTATTTAAAGTTTTATATTAGTTATATATAAACTTTATATAAATTTGTATATACGTTTTGTATTAGTTAGATATATAAACTTTGTATTAAGTTTATAGATAATTTTGATATAACTTTATTTATTTTTTAACAGAGTGTTTTGATTTATGTGTACTTAATATCACTTCATTATATTTTATTACCAAAAAATATCAGTCAATTCAACCAATTAATTACAGAAGCATTAATCTATATTTTATTTTTGTACTTTCATATTATACTTATATTATAAAAAATATAGTGGGTGTTAGGGTCCTAAATAGCTGGTTCACCGTGGTACATTTCCAAAAAAAATTATCCATTCCATTCTCCGATTAAAAAGAAAAAAGTAAAAAAACACGTGATAAAGAGAAGGACTCGTTGTGAAATGAACAGCGAGTGTGTAAACACTGAGTTCGCCTCGCCTCCCGACTCGTTGCAACCCTAGACTTCCAGGAATTTCCCTTTGACTCGCGCTAGAGAGACCGCTCCTGACGCGATCGCTACGAGTCGCGAGGCGATTGACGAGGCGAATGACGAGTGAGTCGTTTACACAATCGCCTCGCGGCTCGCCTCGCGCCTCGCCTCGTCAATCGTGCGAATGTGTAAATGCGGCATAAAAATTGTTTTGAACGAAATGGACGAAAGGACACACAAGCGAATCTCAGCATTTGTAATTTAAGTACTCTGTAAGGAAATTTCACTCTTAATATTTTTATTAATAGTGGCCAAAATACCTACTTTTATTTTTACAAATATATCTATCATGTTGGGTACTTATTTAGATTGTTACTACCCTCTGTTCCTTTAGACTATAAATGACTTTAAATAAATAACTATTAAGATAAATATGTTAAGTCCAGTGTACTTTGGGGACAAAGGAACATCACACTTCCGAGTTTATAAGAGGAGTGGCAGTCTAAAGAAAAACATTCCTAACACCTTCTTTAGATTGGTACTTCCCTCTGTTTTATTTATAAGGGGAGTAACAGTCTAAATAAGAACATTCCCAACACCTTCTTTAGATTGATACTTCCCTCTGTTTTCTTTATAAGGGGAGCAACAGTCTAAAGAAGAACATTCCAAACACCTTCTTTAGATTAGTACTCCCCTATGCTTTGTTTATTTATAAGGGAGGTAACAATCTAAAGAAGTTCCTCGAGGGGCATATTATTTTAAAGCACTTGATGAGTTAAGAATGAGTATATATGTATTATGAGATACGTCATCATATTTTCAATATTTTCAAAATAGTGGATGCAAATGATCGAAAACGCAAAAATTAAGTTTTTATGTCTTAATTTGTTATGTTTTAGATCAAATTAAAGGTGCTTTTGAGTGGGAAATAATTATTATTGCCACCTACATTCTAAACACCCTAGATCGGAATGCAACTCATCTCTAGTTAATATAGTTTTATTAAAATTTGGTCCTAATAAGGATGACATTTGGAAATGATTAGCTTTGATGAGTACTTATATAGTTAAAGGTAGTGTAAATCACGGGAGCATTTAGTCGTAATAATGGGCAGAGTTGATAGCTTAACACTATACGAGTAGATTCTATTGTCAGATTATTCCAGTTAATCCTACAACAGCATTTGAGTGGAATTAACATAGCTAGAAGAGTCGAGGTCAGAGAGTTGATCCGAAACTCTAATCCAATGTGGCGGTGTTTTTGTTCTCTTTTCTGTTTTCCGGTTTTTATTTTTTCTCCCCCCGAAAAACTCGGGAGTTTTGAAAGCCTCGGTGTACTGGGAGAGACAATGCATTTATGTAACTCCACCCAGTTATTACTCTCCAACACAATTCAACCTATCTCTGAGGTTTTTTTTTTTTTTATTTTCACGTTAGAGAAAAATTATGACCGTAAAAACCTGGATAGCTCTTCTGAACAAAGTTTTACCACTCTCTATCTGGGTATCACACACACAAAAACGCAAAACTGAAAAAAAGAGAACTAGGTTGGGAGTTGGGAGACTCGATTAAAATCGCTTTTTTGGATTTTTCGGATTTTTTCCCCCGGGTATGTTCGAAACAACGAAAAAAGAATAAATAAAAGAGAGGATTGTGTGAATATACGTGTGTGAATGTAGGTGAAGTGAATGTGTAGTTGTGAACGAGTAGGGTTAAGTCCGACAGGCTAAGTCCCTTGCTTTACTATAGAAGCTTTCATTTCATCTAAGTACTTCTAACTCTATTGGCTTTGTTTTGTCTGCTACCCTACGCAGAGGCTTAATTATATACCAGTACGTACAGGAAGGGCTTGACAACACTAACTATATATATTTCACTTAAATAAAAGTCTAAAGCACAAATCTAGCTCAAAGTATCAAGTCTTTTTCATTGGTGCAAACTGTTTTATACCTTAATAAAACTAAGAATGTGAAATTGTTCCTAAATTCTTTCTAAATCCTTCTCCTAGACAGACTTGGTACTAATTACCCTAAAAATAATTAATCTCAAATAAAAGTAAAAGAAATTTTTTTATTTTTTTTTTGTTGTCGTTATTTTGTTTTAATTTTCTTTTCTACAACCTTTTAAAAAGGTGTCAAGTTTAAACTCTAAGATTAATTAGTTTTATTATTATGTCATTATAATTTAAAAGAAATAAACGAGATTTTTTTTCTTAACATTTTTAACTTTATTTGTAAATTTTTAATTATCCTTAGTTAAATAACACGTTACTAAAGGGTTATTTCTCTCACCCAGACAATGGCACGACATGCAAAAAGTAATGAACTACATGTAGGAGAAACAAAAAAATAAATTAAAAATACTCCATGAACAAGACACAATATTATAAAGGAAAAACATACACCACAATTGGAGAGATACATATAAAACACGTTTGATTACAAGATTAAGCGAGATACAAATAAAACACGTTTGATTAACAAGATAAAGCGAGATACAAATAAAACACGTTTGATTAACAAGATAAAGCGAGATACAAATAAAACACGTTTGATTAACAAGATAAAGCGAGATACAAATAAAACACGTTTGATTAACAAGATAAAGCGAGATACAAATAAAACACGTTTGATTAACAAGATAAAGCGAGATACAAATAAAACACGTTTGATTAACAAGATAAAATAATATCATATTATAATGGGTAAGAAAATAAAAAAGGATGGTAAAAAAGAAGAGAACTTGTCAATCAAACATTTTATCATTTCTTGCATTGCAATATTTTGTTTTTGAGATTATTGAAGATAACAGAAGCATTGTGATCATTCTGAAGAGCGTAATTTTTACATGCTTTTATAGACGCGTTGTTGGAGGAATAAGTTTACACGATACAACGTCTTGAACCGAACTATACTCTTTTATTAAATCTCTCAAGGTACAATGTCAAACTTATACAAGTAGCTATAAATATATTTAGGCAAGTATTATAAATACATATACATAAAATTTCCCTAACATGCGTCTCATGCTTGTTTTAACCAAAATCCGTTTTAAGCATCAGGGAAGATTTCTATTCTCGTGTTCAGGGCCGATTTAACTATAGGGGCACGATGGGCACGTGCCCAGGGGCGCAAGAGGTTTGGGGGCGCAACTCAAAAGGCTAGATGGGAGGGGGCAAAGCTAAATTTTGCAAGGGCAAAAAATATAAATGCGGAAAAAAATGTGTTCAGCTCTTAACAGAATAAATACAGTGAATAGGTCTACAATACGTAAATATAAGCTGAACAGTTGACAACCTGAAAAGCGACATAACGCTAGGAATTTACTATACCAATTTAAATAGACGATTTTGCTAGAGCAAAAGCAAGAAATATCGATTCAAGACAACTCACACTAACTTATTCATATAATTTCGGCCCCAGGTCCCAGAAAACATGAAAATTATTATAGTTATCTGTAAAGAAGGATACGTGTGTAGGATTGCTAGCTGTGACAGGACAGTAAACCAACCCTTTGCAGGGTTACTATAAAACCTTCCAAGTGAAGTAAGAGTACCACCTAGCACTACCGTCTACTCCCACTATTCTTTTAAACTATAAACTCATAATGATTAACTGTTAATTTGTTTAATGTTAAATATAAATAGCATTAAGCTCGCTTTAATGTTTAAAAAAAATCAGATTTATTTTAATCAATGTCTCGGAAACTAGATTTTTCCCGAGAAAACGGTTTATATCGTTAGGTTCGAATTTAAATGGACTACATTTTAGATATTCGGAACTGTTTTCGAAAAATAATTTTTTCATAGTCTTTGGGGGATACTGCCCAAATTTATGGCCTAATTTATTTTATGGCTAAAATTCATTACTCAATTTTTTCTCGGGGTATGCTTTTTTTTAACATGTATGCCAGATATCTTCGAATTCGGCCCAGTAGTTTAGGCTCCATGCATCTGCACAGATAGACGACAGACAGGCATTTCTTAAAATCTCAGTGGACCTCAAAACGTGCTAATCCATCAAAATTTAAATTCGAGTTTTCGTGCCATCATAATACTTTCTCTTTATATTAGAGAGTAAAAATTGGTTAGGCGTAAAGTATCACGTAAAAAGGGTTTCGTTGGTATTGTGAACATGTAATTAGTATAGGGGGGTGGGGACGCAAAATGTTGATGTTTTTTGACAAAATGGCGCGGAAAATAAAACACTACCCCAAAGTGTTATATATTTTTGTAATCTACTCTTCAATACCTTTCATTTGAAGGCGCATCGTGACGGGGTGCCCAGGGTGCAGTGAACGTCTAAAACGGCCCTGCTCGTGTTTGTTTGTCCTTCAACATTTTAGCAAATGACCATCATATCATAAAAACTACCTTAATGATATTTGAATGATAGATTATAATTATTTCGTTGCTGATATCGGTACTTCTATAGATTGTTAAGAATGTTTTTGTTAAGAATATAAATGACTGACTAAATTACTATTAAGACAAAGCGATTTTTAGCTTAATGTACTTTGAGACAAAGGACTATGACACTTCTGTTTTTATGGGGAGTAACAGTCAAAAGAAGAACATTCCGTGCACCTTCTTTTGATTGTTAAGTAAAAAATATAATAATATCGTCTAAGACCACAAAATCTTTGTGTAGTCTATGGAAGTCTCTTAGTATATTAAAGAACATCTAATAGAAGTATATCAAAAGAAGCATAACCTATAATTTAACTGACCTTTCTATTCATGGTGAGTCTGCCAGTGAAGCCATTACTCCTAAACCTGTGCTTTATCCAGAAGCTATCCTCGCCTCTATGGAAGCTTTTCTTCTGAGCGATATCTTTCATCGAGTAGGATGTCGGCGGTTGGTTAAGCCATCTTAATGGTGGAGGCAAAGGTACACCGAGACCATGCTGAAGAACCGCAATCGTTTGTCTCCTAGTCCATACAAAAATTATATAATGGTTAGTTTTTGACACAAAGGTGCTTAATGTATAATAATCGAAATGTCGATCAGTATTATTCATAGCTTTTTTTATTTTATTTTCTGAGAAATTTTATCTTCTAAATCGAGCAGTGGATTTGTTTTGGCTAAAATGCTGGAAGTATGTTGAGGTTTCACTTTAGCTCTTCTAAAAAAAAAAAAAAAAAAAAAAAAAAAAAAAAAAAAAAAAAACTGAATCAACAATTTCCGGGGTTTTGTGCGAATATAGTTACACTTGATAGTCACATTGGACTTAACGCTATTTTAGCCATAAAGGAATATCGATATTCGATCATAACGATCAAACAAACATTTTTGAATTTTGAACATTGAACATTTTCATGTCTTGGCTATGTCACATAAACTCGAACAGCGTTGCTAAAAATCGGCACCAAAAAGCATTAGACGTGTAACAGGGAGTTAGGAGGATATAGGAGGTATTCAATCAAGTCTGCCCGCATTGGGTGTAGGGTCTCCCCCTACCGCGCTCAGTAGGGCCTACCTACCCCTCCTCTCCCGATCGGTTTACCTGCCCCATGTCTCACTCCCCCCCAAACGCGAGAATCTGCACACTCCAGTGTCATGTGTCATGTGTGTATTATATTAATAATACTGATCGACACAAGTAATCATGTCTTTAATTTGGCACATAAACTCGAAATGCGTTAACAAAAAAACGATACTAAAAAGCGTTACATGAAAATGTCTCACTGTCTTGCAGACTCGTATGCAAGAAGTTTTTTCCTGTTTCACTCCTCTGTGAAAACAGAATTGTACTCACTTTGCTAGATCTACATTATACATATTTGTTTTATTTTGCAATATATTTTGTTTTATTTTGTAAGTTAAATGCAAAACGTTTAGTTCAACTTGTGCGATACACGGCCTTATTGTTCCTTCAAATTCACAAAGTTTTGAAAACAGCAATTCATGAGGTTATTGTTCAATTGTTCTCTTTTTGGTTTTCAGGTTTTTATTTTTTTCTCCCCCCGAAAAACTGGAGTTTTGAAAGCCTCGTTGTATGGGGAAACACTATGAATTGACAATATTGTGATAGGTAATCTAATCGAGTTCAAACAGGTTTTTTTTTTTTAAATTTATTTATTCGCTTTTATTTAACTCGTATTGTTTTTTTGTCTCTAAATTTTGTAAACAAAATTTTACCCACTTTCCGACTATCTAGGAAGCTAGAACTTGCAAAAATTATGTATTTCCTAAGAATAAAAATATTAAACAATAGTTTTACAAAAATATTAATTTTTTAAAAAATTAAAATATCTATAAAATATGCCATTAAAATGTTTGTTTGACTTTATTGGATAAATAAATGATCTTGTTTGTCGTTTGAACAGATGGGACTAGCCTAAACTACTAACTGTATTTTTAATTAAATTTAATAAACATTATATTCAGTAGAATAATTCTGTAAGTCCTAATCCAGACTTAAATTGTAACTACGAAATTCGGATGTCTATAATAAAAGAACTATTAAATTGGTGAATAACTATTTTATGGTTTTTATCAAATAATTTTGGAACTTAAAAGCTTGTTTAATATTGTAAACTATTTACAGTCTGTGCCAAACGAGAGTTAGTGCGTTGACAGCGCGGGACAAACTAGCAAATGGGGTGGGGAACCAATGAGAGCCCAATGAGTTGCCCTCTGGACAACCATATAAGAAGGTAAAGGCTTTATTTTTCCCTCAGAGGTTAGCCAATCTGTGTGTAACTCGATTTCCCGCGTTGTCAACGCACTAACTCTCGTTTCGCACTTACTGCAATAGAAAAATGTTTGTCAATTCTGATGAGTATTATTCGAAACTCGGAACACAATATTAAATCAGATTCGATTAAACTCGCTTCGGAATAACTCACTTTAGATTACCTCTTTTATTTAAATCATTAAATATTACCATAAGAACAGGAACAGGAACAGGAAACATAAAACAAAAAAAATAAACTTTCAAATTGCAACAAAATCCTGTAAACTTTTAATTTATCTTCAGTTTAAAAAAATATATATTTACATATATACAATATACATTGACGACAAAAGACTTTTTTAACATAGCAAACCCTTGTTTTTTTTTGTTTTTGTTTTTTTTTAAAAGTAGCTTAAAAAAATGTACAACTTGGTTTTTCTCTTTTAATTTTCCATTTGACTAGTATGCTCAAAGAAGGGGAAAATTCGCTTTGATTTTCCCCTGCTTTTTTTCACGTCCACTTCATCCTTTAGCTTATTATTAAATCTTGGACACATAACAAGGCACAGAGTATTATTTGTATATATATATATNGTGAGTAGGGGCTTTCATCTCTTAAATTTTTGAAAAAAATGTGACATATGCTCGGAACTTCCTCATCAATATACAGGCTTGACTTTTACTATACTCTGCATACATACATACATATACATTTAATCAAACACTCATATACTCGAGTATTTATGTATATATATATATTGTATATTTGTATATATTCTTTGTGTCTTCTATTTTGTGTAAATAATCTGTGATAAAAAAAGGGGAAAACCTTTTTTTTATAGACTTTTCATCTTCTTTTATAAGTATCTATATAATAAAGTATTAATTTAAAAAAGGGAGCTCCCAAAGGGAAAGGTCTGAAAGGAAAGTGAAGGAGAGCTGAAGGGAAAGGTTTAAAGGGCTACTTGCCTGTTATTAAATTCTTCTTCTCTTTCGTAGCTAGCTTCTTTTAGATATGATTTGTTATTGAGTCTGATCACGTTGAAGAGATAATCGATCAGAACTGTAGTGATGCTTTCATCAGGGTGGGCCAGTGTCTTCTCTCGCTCATCGCCTGATCGCGTTAGCATAGGTGGACTGTATAAGTTCTGAAAAACAAAATTCTGTTCAGGTATAAACTTTACTAAACTTGATTTTAGAAGTAATTTCTTCTTTCAGTTTAATTTATTTGGTATTG
This sequence comes from Gerris buenoi, assembly GCA_001010745.2. NCBI lineage: Eukaryota > Metazoa > Arthropoda > Insecta > Hemiptera > Gerridae > Gerris > Gerris buenoi. Next base: position 141,236 of record KZ652278.1, read on the forward strand.
GTTTGGAGTTTTAATGGTATAATTTATTTTTCCTACTAGCGGCAGCAAAATTACGCATTATTGAACTGTTTTTAGGCATGGAAATGCAATTTCTCTGAGGTTTAAAGAAAACTTTACAATACGCAGCAAAATGCGATTTTGCTGCCTAGGCGGCAAAATCGTGTTTTGCTGAGGATTTTTCCAGGCTAAGCCACGCCCACATTCCCCGCTTCAAATACATAAACAAACAACCTATTGTTTTTTATAATCTTTAACCTAAATTATTTGAACAATTTACCTTAAAAATATTTTAAATTTGTAAAAATAAGGTTTATAAATAATTATAATAGATTATATTTATAAAATAGAATG
>KZ652278.1:146469-160804 GCA_001010745.2 Gerris buenoi
TTTAATTATAAAAATTAGTATTTTTACTCTCCCTGAATATGGTATAACAAATAACAAGATTAAAGATAAAACTTTTTGTAGAGAAAGTTATATTTTTTTGGATAAAAAAAAACTCTTTCGAGGATGGAAACTTCCTAATAAAACCTTTATCTTCTTTAGGGCAAAATATGGTAGTAATTTAAAAAATTATCTAGTACATGTTATTCTAATATATATAATTTGTCGGCTGTTTGTTTCTCTGCACTCATTAACTATCCTGTTGACTTACCTTTTTTAGTAAGTCAACAGTTTTAGTAAGTTTTAGTAGTTGTAAAGTTTAGTAGCAGATTTTACATGACAAACATGGCACTTCTTTAGATTCTTACTACTCTCATAAAAAACAGAGGGGGTAACAATCTAAAAAGGTGAACTAAATCTTTTTCTTTAGACTGTTACTCCCTCTTATAAAAACAGATGATATTTCTCTGTCCCAAAGTACAGTGAACTAAACATCCTTTTGTCTTAATAGTTAGTAAGCCTGTCATTTATAATCTAAAAATAAACAGGGGAATAACAATCTAAAGAAGTACCACAAACATTTTGGAGCACACAATAGTTTCCTTTCGAGATATTTCTACTGAAGAAGTTTAAAAGAGTCTGCATAATAAATAGAAGGTTTTGGAAAGGAATCCAATATATGACTAATTTAATTTAATTTTAGATCTTAGATATTTATTTACTAGTAACCAAAATTCGTAGTACATCAAATGAGTATTGTGATGGCACAAAAGAATTTTGAGAACTGGATATTAACACAAGGGGACTTCATGCCCATAAATATAATACCATGGATCATAAGCATTTTTGTAAGTTTTCAATTAATTTTGTCATTGAGTAATAAATTCTTTCTTGCAGAACTTCTGTGGAGCACAAAGAATATTTCAAATTATTTCAGTCATCTATTTTCCCTTAAATTTTAATTTCTTTCTAACATTTTGTACTTTGTCTTGATCGATTATCATCCTTGCTCTTTTTTTTCAAGACACACTTTTTCATATTGCCCTTTCCCCTGCACTATCTGCATAAATGTTCTCTGCAATGTGAATCCACATAAAAATAGTTTCGACCCCTAACCAAAGTTTAAATTCTTCTTTTTTCCTCCTGCTATTACAGTGTTTCTTTCGTTGTGCTGTTCTCGTCTTTGAATGTTTTCTCTTTTCTTTTACCGTGTTAAATTATTCACTTACTCTTTACCTTTTAAGAGATTTGCAGACTTGCTTGTTGTAATTCAGCTTGCTCCAGTAGTAATACTGCTTCTAATACTTCCTGATAACTTTCTTACGTTTGATACTTCCTGGTTGTGTTTTTAGGAAAACTCCTAACAATCTCTTGCTTGCCAATTCATCCTTATGACTAACTGATCTCTTACTTTTTCCTCCATTTTCTTCTTAAATTCACATTTCCCCTTTAAAAGAACTTAATCCATGAAAAAAATCAAAATAAAACGCCCCTCTCTCAATACCAATACCAAAACGTTATTTTTTTTTAAAAAAATGTGAGTAACATTTGTTTTATTTCATGGTACTGAATTGTTTTAAAACTTCCAGGGGAAAATGTCAGGACCTACCTTGATAAGCAACAAACTCCCAAATTATTCCTCCTGTGAATTGTGGCATAATTGAGATATTAACTCTAAATTTCGGGTCCCACCCTCGAAAAACTAAGAAATATCATATTTATAGTAAACGATTGACACACGTACAGATAAACACAGTGCATATGTTGTAAACTGTAGGCAGCTTATTACACTCGCTTCAACAAAAATATGAGTATGCCTACACATTTTAGTCCAATTTTAGTGGATGTTATGGGAACTTACACTATATTTCGGAAACATTATCACACTTTCCTTGCTCTAACAATTTGATAACTTTAGCCCGTAGAAACAAATCATAAATACAACAGTTGTAGGCTGTTTCAATACTCAGAATATGTCAAATGAGGAACATTTTCTAGGTGTACAAATGCTTGTTCTGCACTTAAAATAACGTGAGCTAAAACATTTCAAATTAGTATTTTAGGATAGGAAAAGATTCTAATGAAGACCACCAAACCCATTAAATAGTTTCATCTAAACTTTTAAAACGCAGAAAGAAAAGAAGAAATTTTGTCTTATTAAATATTTATAATGACTACTTTAGCTGTTCGATGCATAAAAAACAGATAATACAAAGCAAAAGCCGAAAATTTCTATGTTATTTTTAATATAACTTTGCTTAGAAAGAATATTTATTTGTGAAAACTTGTTTTTTTTACTAGTGACCCTGGTCCCTACAACATATCTAATAAACAGGTCAAGTGTATGCTAGTCAGCACACAGCGAGTGTCCGTAGGCAACACTGTATTGTTTGAGTAGTACCCTATTGATGGTGTTTTTTAAAATACTAAAAAGCATACTACAAACTTTTGATTGAAACGGAAAACAGCCATATAAATACATCGAAAAAACCATAATTATAAAAAACCGTATTTTGTAAAAAATAAAATAATTATTTTTTCGAAATTTCCAAAAAGTGGTATCATTACTTTTGGTCGAAGAATGTTCAGGAATTTTTTCAGATTTTTTGCACATCACATAAGCGAGATAGAGGGAGGGGACACGTTTTACACCCACTTCAAACGTGCCTACGCTCGCCCTATCAAAGTTATAACCAAAGAATTATATATTTTTGTAATCAGCTCAAAGCACCCTTTCATATGATACCCCTCACCGTGTCGAAAAAAAAAATAAAAAAATTTTAACCCTCAAGTTTTTTTACCTTAAATTTTTTGAAAAATATTTTTTTTAAGTCGCTATATTTTTAAAATGTGTGGGTAGGTACAAGACATATACATGCCAAATTTCAAAGTCATCGGATGAAAGGTGTAGCCATGAGAGTATGGGACGGACATACAGACACACGCGCGAAAATATAAGGGTCCTTGGCTTTTGCCTACGGACCCTAAAAATTATAGATACTCAACCTTTTATGCAGTTCAGAATTACCAACTAAGCAGGCAGAACTCCATCGAGGTAGTTTAAACGATCACTATTATGTCACAAAGCTTTTCCAATTAAATTCCATTAAAGAATTAATTAGAACCAAATACAAACTAGATTAATTTGCGACGTTAAGGTTTTATGTTTTGGGTTTTAAACAGATTAAAGCTGAATGTTTAATGATCCCAATATGCAAGGAAGTAATTTAGTTATATTGGGTTTTAGGGTTCTATCGGTTTAATTAGGTTTCATGCTACCAAGTGAAATATACCAAGGACTCTTCCCGTGTCTTTCCTCATACATTGCTAACTCTCCATAGTGTTTTATCTTCTCTGTCCATTTCGAAAATATACTCAGATAATAAATAAAAAAATAAGAAATGGTTTTTTTTTTTTTTTTTTTAAATTTAATCTTATCAAGATTTGAAATATCTAGATATATGTTTAAATCTAAATGACGAATATAACGCGACCACCTTGAGTTCCTTACGGCACGTAACAGCTTCTGGAGCCCGGTAGTGAATCCCAAAAAACGACCAGTAACGAAATCGACCGATGACGATAAGTTGAGTAAAACTTGCCCGATTTAGTTTGAATTGGGTACACATGTTCATTTGTTTCATTTACAGGATGAATGAAATTATTATGTTAACCATAATTAAAATCTACCTAATCTTCAATTTTGATTTTTGTATTTTACTGTATGTATACTTAGTTGGAAGTATATCACTTGAGATAACTTTATGGCGGCATCACAATATTTTTCCCAGTGATAATAAATAGAGAAGATAGTCAACTTCCCTTTTGTTAGAGTTAAGAGTTGGGGAAAACCCTCCTCTTTACATTTTACAATAGACAGCACCGCCCTCCGAAATACCAGGGAAAAAAAGGAACTAATTCCCGTTCTTACCTGTAAATAATTCACTGATCTAGACGGTTCTCAAACTTGCTACCTCATGATTTTAAGACTTGCGCCTTAGTCCACACTGCCATTTGACTGCTGTAGAAAGGCAGTAAAACAGCTGATTTGTTTCTACGCTACAATTTCACTTTTAGATGGGTATGGAATGGAACAGCCCACATCATCACAACAACGTAACACCCCCAATCCTACTAGTTGCTTAGGCATGCTCCAATTTGATATACCTTGAACTCTGGGCAAAGATCTTATAAGAACCCCTAATTTTTGGTCTCTATTATGAGGGAAGGGGGATTAAGCAGTTGAGCAGATAAGGAGGCGACGAGAAAGTCTGTAAAAAAGGGCAAATGCCCAGTCTGCCCACTGGTAAATCAATGCCTGCGAATTTGCCTGGCTTTTTTGTAGTACACAAACTTTTATACGAGTTGTGGAGTCAAGGTGAACAAAAAATGTTTAACATTTTTTTAATCAAGTTTGTTTTCCTCATACGTTTGCCAAAATTTATCATTATAATTAGCTTTATGTCCTAAGTTATTGCTCCTTCAGCAAGATAGCAAAGGTCCGTTTTACAGATAATGGTTTTTAATTTATGATTGGTTGTATAGTTAAATTGTAACTTTAAACCTCACGTTTTTCGAGATATTAACAAAAAACTGAACAAAACAGAACTTTATAGAATTCCCCCAACCTAACCTCAGGGTTTATCATGTTTTTAAGGACACCAAAAAACTGTACCGATTTTCCAAACTTACACGTGATTTTGTTTTCTGATATTGTGACTTTTGGCTAGATGATCACAATGCTTCCGTTACAATCTGTAAGCAAACAAAGGTAAATTCTTACCAGAGGAACGAAATGATAAGTAGCGTCGACCAGTACAAATTCGAAGTTAGAATGGAAACAGAATTTGACCATGACTTGGTACTCTTTCCTGATGAGACAGTCCAGTAGGTCTATCATTCTTGTTCCAAGAGGTATTTTTTTGGTTAACTTGTGGCTTTTGATTTTGGTCACTAGCAGTTTGGATGGATGGATTATGTTATTGATCAGATCGTCGTTCACTTTCAACCTTGCTAAAGCCCTTTCTTTTGCCTGAAAATTTACATATATTTTTATTATACTTTTTACCCAGGCTGTGATGATTTAAAATATGATATAGAGGTTAATCACTAAACATAAAACTACGACAAACTAGACAAAAACAGAATAGTATATAAATGAATTTTTTAGTTATCCTTTTTTATAGGTTTTGAGGTTCAGCACCACACCAAGTTGAGAACTAAAATTTTAAATAATATATAGAAGAGACTATGTTAAAATTGCAAGTTTTTGCAAGATGCACTATATGAGATAAATAATAATTAGAGACATGCAGTAAAAACATTATATTATGTAAATAGTCCATGACTGATTTTATTTTTATTATCTTGTTTTATCGATATTAGCCAAGAAAAATCTTTTTATAAAATCTTTATTACACCTGAAGAATACAAAGTTGTTATATATAGATTGTTTTTTTTTTATTATTATTAAGATGTTTGGAGGTTGTTTGAGTGATAAATCAATCGATTCCAAATCTATAGATCAGATCGAGAGTAATGGAGCCAAACTTGTGTTCTAGTTTTCATGCAATAAATAACTTTGGTTGGATTCAAGGTGCAAGAGTATCGTCTGTTTATATTTTTAGTTCAGCGAGGTATCTATATATCTCCAGGTCAACAGCCAATGGCTTGACCTGAACATTGTTTAAAACACTTTTTATACAATACATCCTTTTCATTCAAAATATTACAATAGATCTTTTTTTCATTTATGCTAAAATTCTAATAAAAACCTATCTTTAATAGAACAACATACATGATTTTTTTTTTATGATAGGTTTTTTAAGTATTAGAAACATTTTATGTAGAATTTAAAACATATTTTTGTTTGTGTTAGAATCATGTTAGTACAACTTTTTATTGGTGTTACATTCTTTTATTAATCTTTCTATAGGATTACAATGTTAGAACAAACACATGCTTTTATTTGTTAAATAACAAATATGTTTTTATTGGTATTAGAATTTTTTTTAAGACTTAAAAACATGTTCTGATTTATGTTAAAACATGCTTATATTGGTATTAGAAACACATGTTTATTGATTTAAAATAATCTGTTAATAGTGTTAATTATTCAATAATTCAATGGGCGCAGACGGGTCGACGAGCGGATTAACCGACAGAGTGTGGTCTCAGTTTCAAATGGTTTTTAATGATGTTTTACGATGTATACGTTAATGATAACTACTGTTCACAGAACTACTACTGAATCAATTACAAATATACTTAATTAGATCATGTATTAATTAAAAGTAGTCTAAGAATTATTGTGTCACATATCTTCCTCACAATTGACAGACCATTTGTCAATTGTGAGGAAGATATGTAAATTAATAGTGAGGTTTGTTTGGGCCTGTTTCAATCATAAGTGACAGAGGAATATTTACACATTAAAGAAATGTGCAGTGGGTAAGCAAGTAAATTAGTGCTACATAGGACACACTGGTTCCAAATCAGGTACACGCTCGTGATACGAGTAGGTCAGCTAGAGGAGAGCAGGTGATGGCCGCAGTGGGCGCAAAAAGAAAAGCGTGCAGTCGTAAACATGGAGTTGTCGAATGAACATATAGCGTGCTTGTTTATGGACACAAAGAGTTCATTTAAAATTATAACGTAAAATAAATTGTGTAGATGAAATTAATAAGTGTTGAGAGGCTTGTAAACTAACATTAATTAAAATATTTATTGCCGAGCCATGTGAATAATACAGCGGCAACATTTTTTGTGCAGCAACATAATAAACCGTCAACTAGTGGGCGTCATGCTCCCGGTGATACTGGTCACGAGAGTCAAAAATATGTAAACTTTGCATGAACATGATTGTTTGATGCCTCTGTTGTTGAATTTTAGTGGTTCTCATATAGCACAACGTTTTACAAGTTACGGGCTATACTTAGACGAAATATTGCCGAGACATATCTAATATCTAGTAATGTAGCCCCAGTCATTTTTGCCTTATTATAATGTATTGTAGAACCAAGGGGGGTGCATAAGGGAAAAAGTGCCTGTTTACAAAACGCATTATGAAGTGAATATGGGGAATACCACCATTGTTCAAGAGACTTTAAATAGTTAATTAGACTAAGGGATAATATTACTTTTATGTGCAGATGTGTGATGCTCCATTGTCCCAAAGAATATTGGACTAAATATCCCTTGGTCTTACTGCTTACAGGGTATTAACTTAAATTTTGCCTCATGTCTCTTATCTAATTTTGGTACCCCCTTTCATGGGAGTGGAGATTATTAAACTAAATTATTATTCAATAATTTACCTTATAAAATAGTTCCTGATACTCTGGAGTAACCCTAGCAAACATGATGGCTTTGTCGTTTGAGTACAGGAGACCTCTTCCAAAGCTTTTCATCAAAGCCATTTCACTGCGAAGAAATTCAAAGGCAACGTGAGACCTATAGTCGAATATTCTGAGGAGTAGACCTGTTGCGTTGAAAGAAAGGACAGCCATCGATTTTTGAAGTATTTCCAACTCGACGTCTATCTGTTTGAACAATCGGAAAAACTTATCCTTAATAATCTTGTTTGCCAGACGGAAAGTTGTCAAATCCAAACAACTCAGATTAGCTAGCTCGCGATCCGGTATAAATCTCAAAATAGTCTCTAAAACGTGTTCCGGTAATTCTTTAAAGAATTCTCTTTCGGCTTCTGTAACCACTAATTCTGGAATCCCTATATCTTCGTCCATTAAACAATATTATAACTTGATATTAATCCCGAGGGATTGGAATTTTCAAACGGAACTATGAAATGAACAAATCCATTCAGTTGGGATTCAAGAGCACTCGCATTTAGATAATGTAACAAATTTTAATTTATTTTGACGTTTAATTGTCAAATGAAAGAGGAGTTCTTCAAATCGATTGATTAAATTGTAGCAATATAAAAGGCTTTTTACAGTATATTCTTAATTTTTGTTTTCGAACTAAAGTTACAATGTTTAACAGAGTAGCAATAGCAATAAATTCCTTATATATTTCACAGCCTAGGTTATCTTCTGTTTGGAATATCACCACACACTCTTTCGGCGTACAGAGAATGAACGCAGTATGATCTAACTGTATGTCTGTTATTTGGATGAGTATTATGAGCAGTATGAGTGTTATTTGGATTTTATATACGTAGTAGCTGGATTCCCGTGTTTCACTAGAGAGAGTGTTATCATTAGTATATTTTTAATTTGTTGGACTTCCAAACTATCTTCGAGAAGCATTAAAGTACTTTCATACTAGGCATGAATATATTTTTGTCACAAAGTTTACCTCTCCCCTTATTTCTACACCACAGCTCCCAATTTTTGTAAAAAAGGATTCTTTGCATAATCCCTTATTACTAAATATCTATTTATTTAATGTTAATTTTTCAGGAATACAGTTTTTTTCTTTTATGATTGGAATTATCTTTATTAAATATATTCCTGAATCCTAAAAAGAACTTCTTTTCTCCAAGTGTGAACATCCAAAATTCAGAAGGTTCGTCTAGACCTAATTCCCCGTCTTTTTATTACTTTTACCTTATTTCCTCCATTAAGGGATAGAATTTTATAAAATCACTAGGTAGGCATCAATATTAATTTAGAAATTATCATAATATAGAAATTGTATGTTAGCATTAAAAGAGGAAATACTTATGTTAGGGAGCGGGCATGTTTTAATAAGTAAACGGCCGCTACCTTAAAATAAAATAGCTTTGGAGAATAGTTTTACTGAAATTTTTTCACCATGAAAAGAAGCTAACTTCCAAATTTCAAGATTCTAGTATAATTGGTTCCGAAGAATTCGTAATGTAAAAATGGGCATGTAAAGAGCCTCATCTTGATAGAATTAGACGGATTGAAAAAATATTTTTGCCACATGGAAGCAAAGAGGAACTACCTTAAAATTTGCAATGTTCTAGTGAAACTGTCGCAGACATCACTTTGACAAATTCTACAGATAAATGCCCACCACCTTATCAGATAGTAGATTAAAAGATATTTCTTAGCGAGAGGGGAATGAAGATCCCACCTACAAAATTTCATGGTCATAGGTCCAGCGGTTTCAGAGATATCTTGATGAGTCAGTGAATGAGTGATATTTGGATTTTACATAAATATACTACCTAGATAGTGGAGATTAGAGGTGGATAAAAAGGTGGTTCCACTGGTACTAATATTGCCATAATAAGTGAATAGTTTCTTTTTAGTTTGGTTTGCTGTGGAGTAACGTAAAAATGTGGTGATCATGTGAAAAGGGTTTGAGAATAAAAATTAATTAAGTGATGTGTTTTATAAGTTGGAATAGAAGAGGAAAATGATGAGATTTGCATACATGAATAAATAATGCTTAGGTTAGTCTAAAGCGCTGTCAGGTTATCGGTGTTAGATTGGCTTCTGTGTAATTGACTTGCAACTATGAGAGTGTTAGTGAAGACCAAAGTGTTTGGAGCTGAATGTTAATAGCGAAGCCACCTCAAACCAGGGTCGTGTCGGCAATGTCAGATATCCCGGTTCAGATAATGCATCATCCTCTCCCGCCCTTATATGTTTCGCCTTTAAACCGACCTCGTTTTCCAAACAAAGCCGAACAAGAGAGGTTTGATAGGAACTGGAGGGGGACTTGGAGGGGGAAGAAGACAAAGATTGATGTGTTGCTTTGAAATTTTCAGGTCCCACAGTGAAGGCTAAGGTTTGACATTGTTCAATGTTTTAGCAGTCGACAAGGATAAAAGTGACATGTTACAATGACAGTGTGAGATGAATAGTTCAAAAGGTTATGACCTAATACTTCTCTGTGCAGTTATCAAGCTCTCAGCTTTCACCCCACCATCAGGACAAAATACTAGTAATCACTCTCCATATCTAACTTTATTTGCCTCTCTCCGGTACATCACGGGCGCACAATATAAACATCTGATAACACTATCTCTCATATAAAATCATTATATAGCGGGTTATAAATTCAACACTCTCTTTAACACACCACTCTACTTTATGACTTCAGTGTATTTATATTTTCAAACTATTTCTCTATTACACTAGTACATTATAATTTCAATATAAATAGTACTAAAAATTTAAGTTTGAACCAAGTTTAATACTTAAGTAATTCTATTTATTCATAGTAAAATATCATTTGTATATTTAGTCAAAGAATGTTCAAGGAAAATATGTCACATCACAGAAGTAGTTATACCTTTACAGTTTTAGTTTTGCTTACCATTTAGTGTAAAACAACCGCACGTTCACCGAAAATAGTTAAGAATTAGTTCATATAACTGGAAAAGGTAAACAACTGAAACTATTTGAGAGTTAAGACAAACAGAGTCTTAAACAAACCTCATTTAAAATGTTTTAGCGAAAGAACTAAATTTAAATAACTCAATACTAGTAAAACATGTGTAATACTTGCTCCCTTGTCAATTCACCTCTATTAACTTAAGTAACTTTACCTTAATCTCATTGTGTAGCCACTATCTTATCACGAAGGCTATAGTTTTCTTTATCAACCACATTATGTGCAGTGTATTAAAATATCAAATTATGTTAACTTCCAAATAGTTCTATAAGTTTCTTTTATTATTAAATGTTAGCCTCATTATAATGTTTAATACGTCAAGTTCCTATTTTATGTTTTTAACCTATGTTTATTTCATATCCATTCCTTAATGAACCCTTTACACAGGTAGTCGTACCTCCCAGGTGCTTAATCCGCATTCCTAAGCCCGTGGGCTCCTTCGCACTAATACCTCCACTTACCCCCATTCACACTATTTTTACTTTTCCTCACTACCTACAGTAGGAAAAGTATTGTTTGTACTTATTACCACCTGTGTCTTTTACTAAATCTTTGTAAAATTATGTCAAATAGTATAGACTAAAACGATCGTCTGATGAAAGTAATATTTCCAAAGCGTGTTTGTTTTTTAATTATACGATTATAACCTCTGTGGATTATTGAGTGAAATATTTTTATGAACAAGAACATACCTACAAGTTATAATAGACTTGAAAGAAATATATCTTTATTAAATTCTTCCCTTCATAAAATGAACGAGGGATTATTTTTTTCTCCTTATACACGCAGTATAAGGAGGGGGGGAGGGGTTCTCCTTATACACGCAGTGTAGAATGAAAGAATGCAAAAAGCAAAAAAAAGAAAAGAAAACTAATTAAAATATTTCGACTTAATTATTTATATATATTTAAACAGTACATAATTAGTAACATCTTAACAAAGGGATGAACGAAGAGTTATAATATAAAAAAAATTAAATTAAATAATTTACTAAAAAGTTGCAATTAAATAATTTAATTAATCCCCAGTCTTAATTCTATTAATTAGATAGTTAATTAAAAAAATCCTTTCATCTGCTCCTGGCTCCACTTTGATTCTTATTTCGATATACATATTTATGATGCTTAGAGTTGAATAAGGTATAATTTTGAAGAAAGCCGTATAATATAATATTTATATAAGATGCTAAAAAAAGAGAGGAAGAATGTACCTCATAATAATTTCATTTCATATCATTACATTTCTTTAATTAGTAAGTGCTTAAAAAAATGGGTTTAAATTAAAAAATTATACTCAATTGCTCTATAATTAATATCAATGGTTATTATAATTAATTGCTTCTGTATTTTAATTATAATTTATTATTTAAAAAAACAAGTAATAATTAAATGTATTGAAGAATATACTCGTATTGAAGAATATACTCGTATTGTTACCGTGATTTATTCAATTCTGAGTAATTGAGGATATAAACAGTGAATTAAATAGAAATTGATGTTATCGGCTGTGAAATAAACAGGAAGTGAAGATATTGACTGTGAAATCAACAGGAAGTGAAGATATTGACTGTGAAATAAACAGGAAGTAAAGATATTGAATGTGAAATAAACAGGAAGTGAAGATTTTGACTGTGAAATTAACAGGAAGTGAAGATATTGACTGTGAAATAAACAGGAAGTGAAGATATTGACTGTGAAATAAATAGGAATCGGGGATTGAAGGATCAGTCAAAATTTAAAAAATCAAACTTGGGTGGATGTATCAAATAAAATTGATAAACTTTCTTCTTTTCTTTTTCTTCGATATCCTAAATTCCTAAATACATATTATAATGGTTTTGAAATTAAAAACCCAAATTTACTTATTAATTAATTAATTACTTTTTTTTGATTAAATAACTTTAAAAGCGAGATTGAGCTATATTAAATTCATTGTTTCCAAATTCCTACTGTTAGCCATCTTCGTGTCTGCATAAATGATGGACAGACATTAAAATAAATACATTTTTTGTTTGGACTTTAAAACGTGCAAATCCATCAAAATGTAATATATTGTCATTTTAGCACAATCATAATACATTTATTTTAGTTAAACTACGTATATGATAATAATAAAAAAAAAAAATTCTTAAATTTAAAAATAATCGTCACGGTTTGTTAAATTTAGCTTTACATCTTTTTAACAACACTCAACTAGCACGAGAAATTAATTTAAATAAAATATTGTACAAATAAAAAACAGTGTTTCAAACGAGCACGTTTCAACAACACGTCTAGTTTTGTCTATATTTACATCAAGTACATCTCGGAATAATACATTTTCTTTTAAATGTACAAAATATATAAATATACATTATGACCATGACGGACAAACTGGCAAAAGTGTTTTGAATGTTTTTTTAAAAAAAAAAACTTATTTAGCTACACACATACCTAATATAATAAATGAGTAATACGAGTAACTTATATAAATTCTCAAACAGTTTGATTTTGTACCAGTATTTGAGTATTAACTTATAACAGAATTTTTCTTTTTGAAAATAAATTTGGTTTTTTAAATTATGACATAGATAAGAATATGTAGTAGTAGTAGCACTTATAAGAGTAAATATTCGCTTTGAAAACGAATCAAGATTAAATAAGTGATTAAATTGATGATACATTTTGATGCATTGTACTTCCTGAAAATTCAATAAGCTTGATAATATTCCAAGGGGTGTTTATTGCAAGACAGAATGAGAACTGAGAGTTTTCACACTTCTAATATGTTTCACATGTTAGTATATTTGAAGATATATGTATGTTTGTGCGCTTGTAACAGAGAAACAAATATTCGCAGAAGGTTGAAACTTATATGGGACCGACATGACACCGACAATGAACTAATTCCGACCTACCATCCAATTTGATTAAAATCGAACGGGTAGTTTTTTGATACATTGGTTCGCAAAAATTGAGCGACTTACCATACATTGAAAGACTGACACGGACCCAAAAGTATTCCATGATCTTTGAAACAAATTTCTGTCTTGGAATTTTGAAATCGGAGACATAAAAAGATGTTGTTTTTTAGAACGTTCACTTGTCTTCCGCTACCTTCGGTTAGCTCGGAAGTATAATATCTTTTATAGAAGCGTGTTTGTTTCGGCCCATAGGAGGCGAACTCGTATATGGGTACCGAAGGGAATCTAACACTCCAGAGGAGAGAATCCCTGTAGTAAACCAAAGCCGGGAGAAAATAAGGGATTTAATTGTAAATAATAACACTATAAATAATATAACAAATCAAAGTATAATTAATTTAATAGCGCAGGCAACATGCATGCAATAATATAAATGAGCTCATAAAATCTAAATGAATTAATAACCAATTAATTAATAACAATATAAAATAAATAAATAAGGGTTAGTAAATTAAAGATTAAATAACAAGCGTTAGTGAGACATGTGACAAAGCGGTGTTAGTAGGGCGAATCTAAAAGTGGTTAGTAAAGGTAACTGCAAGGGGGTCTTACCTAGGCTGGCTGGGACAACAGGTAAAACAAGACGTCACAATAATAAATATAATGTCCGGTCAGGAACAGGGAACCTACATGGAAAGTAAATTATTAACAGAAGAAGACACACAATACGCAAACAAAGAAGAACGTTAGTACTCAGAAACTAAAATATAAATAATTATAAAGAGTATATAAATATAAAAAGTGAGTGACGGGCCAGGTCACTACACTACTAAACTAATAAATGTATGTTTAAAATTAAGATGGTAACTCCGGTGCGTCTAGATGGCCTGGTCCGTAGAGACGATCGCAAGGAACGATGTGAAGTCTCCTTCTACGAGATCGGGCTTGACTCGGCAGTGTTGCGACTATAACTCCACAGACGCGGTGACACTGCTCTACACCATTGACAATCCAATGTGGCAAGTTGGGTAGTTGAAGATATAATAAATTGGCCAAATAATAATAATTATAAGCTAAAGTAAAGTAAGAAGTACTTACGCCGGC
>KZ652278.1:161390-173492 GCA_001010745.2 Gerris buenoi
ACTCAAAATTTAAAAAAAATATTTTTTTCTCGCGATGTGAATTATCCGCCATTTTGAATTTGAACAGCTGATTATTTTGAGTTCTCTATATTTTTCCTGTGTGCGCGTCAAAACGATCTTTAATACTGGTAAGTTTCACGCTTTTATCTCTTTTGGTTCAAAAGTTATTGGAACCGTACAGAGTGACAGACAGACACAGGAACGAAACTATAAGGGTTTCTTTTTTTTGGTTTTACCAACGAAACCCTAAAAAGTGAGTGACGGGCCAGGTCACTACACTACTAAACTAATGTATATTTAAAATTAAGGTGGTAACTCCGATGCGTCTAGATGGCCTGGTCCGTAGAGACGATCGCAAGGAACGATGTCAAGTATCCTTCTACGAGATCGGGCTTGACTCGGCAGTGTTGCGACTATAACTCCACAGACGCGGTGACACTGCTCTACACCATTGACAATCCAATGTGGCAAGTTGGGTAGTTGAAGATATAATAAATTGGCCAAATAATAATAATTATAAGCTAAAGTAAAGTATGAAGTACTTTACGCCGGCATGTTCATAGGGGTAACCTCCTTGGGCAGGTTATCACTGGTCTAACTTACCCAACTCAGCACTGAGGGTGCTTGATTAGAAGCCGCTAGGGAATCCGCTGACTCCAGGTTGGAGAGGTTCAGCGGTGGTTGCCACCCGGTGGGCTAAAGAAGGAGGCCGTGCTGGAATTTAGAACCTCGGGTAAACCTGTGCCTTGTTGCAACCTTCCGTTTTGTTGTTGTTTACAAGTTCACTACGTCTGCTCGTACTCATGCTGTGTGTTGTAAGCTAGTATTATGTTTAGTATAAGTTATGTGTAAGTTAGTTTTAAGAATAATTATAAGGTATGTAATTAAATAAATAAATAATAAAGGAAAAACATGCAAGATTAGGCGGAGCCTAAACAATGTTTTTATTATTATTTAAATATTATATTGTTTTATCTATAAATACCTCCGTGACGCGGGTTTCACCGGAAAACCAACCTGTTTATTATGGACTAGCCTTCACCCCGCGGGGCTCATGCTAGTGATTTGTGGGTATACTTCCTAGTGTTTTTATACTTCACAACGGTTACAAAGCTAATGAGGGGTTATGGCATGGTATGGTGGAGATAGCCTAGGCCTAGTGGGGGGTCTAGGTAAGTGGGAGAAGTTAGAAAAGGGGTGGGGGTGAAGCTAAGACAGACTCTATACTTAGTATAGACTATAGACTGAAGAAGTCAAGAAGAAACACTAACCTAGGTGCGTTAGTTTAATTACCATGCCTTCCTATTACTCCTGCCACACCAGTAAATATTTAATAAAATTGGTTCTACTCAATATTTTTCGATGAAACCAAGCCTACAAATAATTGCACAACATGTTTGCGCTCACCTCTGAAAAAAAATTAATCGATTTCATTCAGCCAGTTTTGCGCCTATAAAGTCTGACTGAGGCGACAGACACACATACACATACATACATACATAATATATACACGAAAAAAATTAAGGCCGGATTCGGTTTTCGGGATGTATAAAACGAAAAAGTATCAAAAAAAATTTCAATTCTGACCAATGTACAGACAAAACTTTAATTTTATATATATAGATAATAAGTCAAGAATATTATAATATATTGACAAGGCAATATACTTCCATGCCACTATTTAATTTCTTTTATAATTATTTTCATTGACTGCTTTTTCAAGTACCTACTTTTTGTTATAGAATAAGTTGGATATTTTCTACTTTTGTGGAAAATTTGAAACTAATAGAAGAACTTCCTTCGATAATTAAATAATAAATCAAATAAACTTCTCACTCTAATTATTTTAATAATGTCTGATCCATTTCAATCGACTATATCTTTTATAATTTAAACTATTAATGTTTTACATTAATAGATATTCTGTATATGTATTTGAGAAAAGATGTCACCAAAAATATAAAGAATTTTCATGTTAATCAATCTAATATTTGCTAATACTTCGGAAAAAAATTATTCTGCTAAGCAGTGTGGCTCTTAGCTTCCTCGAGTATTATCATATAAATTATCATATTAGATTTACCGTTAAGTTTTGTCACTGTTTGCAATTATATGATTACATTTTTCTTCAGTGTATTATTTGTTTTAATTGTAGTCTAGTAGTCCAAGGGAATATAATTATTAGTGAGATAGCATGCAGGTAATGGAAACAGTTCTGTATTTTTATTTACTGTCTTGTGTAGTTTGCTGCTGTCAAATTTTCTGGAGGCCCCTACTATCTAGTTCTCTGCTGTCACAGTCAGTTAACTAGCTGATTCAAGTTGTGAAAGAAACGTGATCATATTACACAATGACTTCTCATCACTTTACTTAGAAACTGGTTATGTAAATTAGTCTTGGAAAAAACATTTCCCTAATTTTCCTTCATTTAAAGCTTAAATAACTAAAAGGATTTCGTATGAAAAATAACAAAACTATTCGTTTGAAACAACGAAAATAGAGACGATAATAACTGACACATTTTTGAACAATACAACGTCATTTCTTTGCGATTATATAATGAAATATGACCGTAAGAACTTTGAAACGTCCAATATCAGAGTTACTTGGGATTAGTTGTAAAATTTTTAACGTGTTGAATTGTAATTAATATACTGTTTATTTAGAAATTAGGGGTTTTTTCTCACAAGTAATGCTGTAATACAGTTCAAAGCTTACCAAAGGTAACCGAAGCATTAGGATCGTTATAATAAAGAGCAGAATATTTAGAAATTCGTTTAGATATCGTGGTCTGTATATCGGTCTGAGCACACTTTTTGCAAACCAACATATATTAAAAACCAGTCGTCAAATTTTAATAAAATTTAGGAGCAACCACATGCGAAGGACATGTAAATTAATGGGCTTTTTAGAGAAACCTTTTTAGTGAATTTTAGAGAAACCAATAGACGAAAAAGGTAGAAACTTATATGGGACCAACAATGAACTAGGACCTACCATCCAATTTCATTAAAATCGAACGAGTAGTTTTTATGATGCATTAGTTCACTAAAAATTGAGATCATATAGACGACCGATGGACAGACACGAGATTATAAATGTTCTCGCAGATGTCTAAAAGGGATTTTTGTCTTAGATTTTCTTCAATTTAGAGACATAAACAATGATAGTTCTTCAGAACAATCACAATGCGTTACAGGTAAGCTTGGAAGCAAAACTTTATTATAGATTAATTCAGACAAACAATTATGGCAAATATAAAAAATTCTTGATGGAGGTGGTTAGACGTGTGTGCACTTAAAGTGTAATCA
Organism: Gerris buenoi; assembly: GCA_001010745.2. Classification (NCBI taxonomy): domain Eukaryota; kingdom Metazoa; phylum Arthropoda; class Insecta; order Hemiptera; family Gerridae; genus Gerris; species Gerris buenoi. The sequence continues at coordinate 164,702 of KZ652278.1, forward strand.
ACTTTTAAATTCTACGCATTTCACCCATTTTTCATCTTCCCGACTATTTGAATAGCTATAGTATAAACAAACAAGAAAAAACAATCAAGTCTGAGAAGGTAGTTTTAGATTTTTTATTTTTATTTTTTTATTCAACATTTGTATTGTTTTGAGCATTAACAGAATGTTGTTTAAAGCCTTCATTGTTTTGCGTTCGTTGTTACTCCTTAAGAGCTAGCTTTTCAGGAGTATCAGTGAGGATTGAATTTTTACCTTTCTTTTTTCCGGCGCGATTTTTTTTCTTTGTTGAGCTTTTGGAAAAGGACGAACAGTTTTAGTGGAAAGTTCGTGAGGTGGAAGGATTATGTGATTTCCGTATTTTATACGCTTTCCTGTTAGGTGCTAGACGTGGTGCTGAGATTGGTCTGGATGATTTTTGAAGAGAAAGATAAGTAAGATCATATTATAATTATATGAACTGATAAATTAATGACCAATCATTAGATTATAAGGGAACCATCCTTTTTGCTCATCTATTCTATGTGATCATCAGTATGACACATGTCTCACCTCTCTGGGATTTCAACTCACCAGATTTGTTGGTGTTTGACATGCGGGTTTCTGGTGGCGGAGTTTTTCCTAGGTTACTTATTTCTTCTTAAAATATAGTAGAATTTAAAGCTGTTCTAGATAATCTAACTACGTCGTCTACACGTCACAATGTGGCTGGATTTCAAATAAACTCGAAGTAGGTTAAAGGTCACACAGATGACAGATGTTTGATAAAACATATTGCTTTTCTCTTTAAAAAATATTAAATGAAACTTGAAAAAGCAAAATTATTTTTATCGACGGCCTTCTAATCTATCTATTTTTTTTCTCATTTTCAAATTATAAAAAATTATGGACTTACATGCTTTAAGGTTCCTTAAGTCCAAAAAAGGCTTTTCTTATGCGTGCTTTAGAGACTCTACCAAGATACACAAGTCTTGTTTTCACTTTTACGAGGTGAAATTTTTCCCCTCAGAAATCAAAATTTCCTCTTCCATTATACGTTTTAGACCTTCCAGAATAAATTTAGTTTCGTATTTGTCTGTCAGTCTGTGTATTCTCAAATACCTGACACACACATAACTTCCAATTCCACCGATTTTAATTAGATAAAATTATAGGGATTACCCGGTGACTTCCTATGAATTTCATCACTCACGGATCAATGTAGGCTATGCACAGGTGCAAACGTAAAATCATTGCATCATCAAACGAAGCCCGATCTGCAGTTATCCTCAAAATTTCAGCGAAATTGGATTATTATGTAACAAGAAATTGACATTTGGAATATCGTGCGCCTGCCCACAGGCAATATTGATACGCGAGCGATACTTTGAAGCCGCCATAAGACTAATCACAACAAACATCACAGAAACCCCGTTCGACCTTGTTAGTCATTCTAAACGCACCCTTAAATTTTTATTAAAAGTAATAAATTTTTTTATTTTTTTTAATCAAATATGTCGGAACAGTTTTCTGAACAAACACGTTTTTGAGGATAGCGCCCCAAATTTGCATTTAAAATTAATTTCACGTTTGACTATGATGTTTCTGAAATGGACGCCAAATTTGATTAAAATCGAATAAGTAGTTTAGGCTCTATACGTTACAGAAAATGTATTTACTAACTATTGATTTGTATTTATAATGAATCTTTTAAATCAAATTATAATCATTATTAATAATGGAAGACAGACAGTGAAAAATAGACTCCAGCGCCGGGACTCGAACCCGGGCCTTCCGCATTTCCGGTGCAGATGCTCTTTATCCAATTAAGCTACGCGGGAGAATGGTTTTTCTCTGCCGTAACTGATAGCTATTCCCCAAATCCAAGCTTTCAATATTCATCTATATTTAGCAAGTCAATTTATGACATTAGAACTAAATCGAGAATTAACGCTTATGATTATAAAGTACTCAATTAGTACCTGTACCTTGTACAATTAATTCGAAATTTAATTTTTAAGTTTTTGGTAGTCTTCATACTACGGAAAGTTTAAATATAAATTTAAATGAAATTATAATCATTAGTAATAATAGGAGACAGACATCATTACTAATGATTATAATTTGATTTAAATTGATATTTAAACTTTCCGTAGTATGAAGACTACCAAAATCTTAAAAATTAAATTTAGAATCTTTTACTCTATTTAAAATATATTTATCTTTACTGAAATGTATAGTATAATTTTAACTGCAATAATATTTAATATTTCATCTCTATATATTTTTACGGACTCACTCATGTATTAACATTCAATATATATATATATATATATATATATTTATATATTATATTTTCGATGGTTTATTGAGTAATGATCTCTTAGCTTTAGTGAGGATAAGGAGGAGGGGATATACTGTAAAGAATTCTTATAGTAAAGAGAGGATGAAAAATGGAGGGTTTCTCACAGTGGTTTTTCTGAGTCTTACAATAAGCCGGCGAAGCGGAGCCACTATTGTGGTTGGTAGTTGAGATATTGTATGATTAATGGGCCTCTATTGGGAAACATATTAACCTTATTGAAATATTATATTGTGGAATAAGGAAGGACACTTGCTCTTTCAAGTATTAGCTCTTACCTAAATACGAAAATGACATTTTTAAAATTTTTGTTTTTCATTCAAAAGCCAAAAGAGTTTGTTGAAGAATGAAAAATTATAATTGAGTTGATATTTTTTTTTTTTTTTTTTTAACGAAAATTGTATTCACTTAAAGTACAAGTACCCTTAACAAACAGGTACACTTATTCTACACGCTCCTCGGATAAATATTGTAAGTTAATCCATGATATTTATTACCTTATTCCTTTTATGAATCTACAATAAAGAGATTAAGCAAATGCGTAACCACTACACTCTGATGTGCCATCCATTATTAAATAGAAGCAGGAAGTGTTCAAATAAAAAAGTCTCTCCACGTAAAAAATATTTAATAAAATTCAGATCAGCTTTCAGCCATTAAAGGACCATCATCAGTGCCGACTACTGAAAAAAAAATAATAATAATCAAAACATTGGCAGATGGAGTGCAAGGAGTCATACCAAGTTAGCAACCGGCACAAGACTCTGGAAACAAGGACTGGGTGTGGGCCTTGTACCGGCTAAGTTGGTATGACACACTACACTCCCATCTTTTAATGTTTTAATTGAAATTTTTCAGTTTTCGGCACTGATGATGACAATATAGTGGCTGAAAGCTGCTCTTAATTTTCTCTTGAAAAAGTCTCTCATGAAGAGACTTTTTTATTTCAACACTTCATGATGACCTCCACTAACGCTTCATATCTTAACTGGAAGCAGCAGGTTCCGGGTTCGAATCCTAACTCGATCAAGGCCCAACTCCACGATACAAATGGGTAGCTACTAACCCTTAATAACCTAGCGTTGCCATATGGCAACAGCCGAAATTTGGGGTAAGGAATTTTTAAAATTTTTTTAAAACATTTTTTCCATATTAAGGGACCCCTTAACAGACAAAATCCCAAGAAAACCCCAAAAAGTTCTAAAAAAAAATTAATTCGGGCAGTTAAGGGTTAAGTGGAGTTACGTCCGTCCAGTTACAACTATCATTAATGCGGTTTTACAGCTAATGTGACATATTATGTTTAAAGAGCGGAGCGAACACTAACATCGTACCATTAAGTAAAATATACATGCTTGTATAAGCCCTTTGGCACGCCATACCACTCCACAGGCTGTTCACCACGGATTATTACTATTGCTATTTAATATAATAAGATCAATTTATCGAACGAATATGAAAAGTGGTTGTTCCTCGATAGATATCATCAAATTTGTAGAGCTTTAAATTGTCGACAAAATAAGTCAAATGTCATTATACGCTAAAGTCAATAGTTGCGAAGCTATAGCGCCGCGAAGTGCGACACTTTTCTGCACCCGTATGAAATGGGAGTTTTTCTACTCCACAACCCGCTCGCTGCACCGTAAAATCGAGTTTCTACTTATTCAAACCACGGGGGTATACATTATTCATTATCGATTCTTAATCTATTTTTTGTATAAAAGTCGATCGCACTTCGCGGCACTATAGCTTCGCAACTATTGACTTAAGCGTTTAATGACATTGGACCATTTTTGCAGACAATTTAAAGCCCTACATGTTTGATAATATCTATTTTTGTCGTATCATAGATGAGAACGAAGATATTGGACAAAAACCGAATTGTGATCCCTTTTTTTTCAAAATGGTGGCCAAAGCAGACCTCCCTCGAGGGGGAAAAATTAATATGTTCATTAGGGGACCAAAATAAAGTCATAAACCAAAATTCAGCTTTATCGGATTATTTTCCTGTTAATGGCCTTTTTTTAGCCAACGCTCTTGGCCTACTCTTGCATTTATTTATTTTAATTAATGATGCGTTCTAATCCACAAAGTATACTGTATCACAATTCTATCTCTATTCTTTTTTTGTATCACTGATATAGCTATAGTGGCTGCTTTTGCTGCTGTAATGATTTTAACTTGTGATATAATTGTTAATGTGCAGAAAATGAAAACAATATTAATGGTATCACGAATGAATAATATACAAATTACATGAATGTGGTTTATAAACAATGAAACCATGAACTAATTAAATCAAAAACTAAATTATAATTTAATTACTTAAGAAATTGTTTACTCTTAATCAAAAAATAATATTTTTTCCTCATTCTAATTTGACGGTAATATTAAGGCTGTTGGAAGGAAAATATGAAAAGTATAATTTATAAAATAAATACAGAATTTCCTTTAGGATGGAGAATGGAGATATGGAAAGAGTGGAGCTGATGGAGGCCATGGTGCGTAAATTACAGAGAAATGGAGTTAATTAGGTATTTGTATTGAGGGGTAGGTAAATGTTAAAAAGGTGAAATAAAAATTAATATTTCAAGGTGAAACCACCAACCTGAATTTCACCATGAACAAGTTTTTCATTCATAAATTACTACACACTTGCGTAAATTTACACAAAAACTTATTCCATTTTATTTACTTTTTAATTTTTTTCCGAGTTAATTTCTACCACCTCTTTCCTTCATAATTTACGTACCCACATTCTCTTTTTAAATACAGTCAGGCTCAATTTTTTAATTTTTAAAGAAAACACTTCAACGGTCTGCCATTTATTCCCCTGCTCAACACAATATGAAGAAATTCTACTAATTCCAGAAATCCGTGAATTAAAAATGAGAAAGATGTTAGAATTAAGTAAAATGGAAGTTATAATTAAGACTTATGACTAATTAAAGAAACTAAATTAGATACACTAATATATATTTATAATTAAATTATAAATTAATTAAATATATCAACCTATTTATTATATCTATGTTCATTTGTATATACATAGATATAAAATAAATATAATCTTATTTTTAGCAGAGCGCCAAAAAATAGAAATAAAATAAAAGTATTTAGTCTGGATTCTAGAGTTAAGACATTAAACAATAATGAACTTTTCCCAGCTCAACAAAAGTTTGACACTATTTTTAAAAAAATATATTAAATTAAAATTAATGAATTTAAAAAAAAATATAAAAATATAAGCCAAAATAATTGAAAAAGAGAATAATCATTTTTTTTTTAAGGAAATTACATCAAACATACATATGAAAAAAATACATATTATACTCATAGTCCAGTAAAATCGTCGTAAAAATGGGGGGTTGTCTTGCATCAAATAAGGTAGTTTTGATTTTTTGGTATGATGCATCATGGATAGTGATAGTGATAGTGATTAATATAAGTTTTCGACCTTGGCAGACCTCCGGATGAATGTGAAATCCATTAAAAACCACTTACTTTTCGAAGTTGTTTATCAATTTATACCTCCAAGAACCAATTTTACAGTAAAAATGACAATATTCTCTTTCAAAGAAGACTAAATTGAAAACAAAAGGGTTTTTACAACTCCAATACTTTCCAAAATAAGCCAATTTAAGAGGGGTTTTTCCTTTTGTTTTCGACGTTTTTTATATACATTTTTCAAGTAAACTAAATTTGCAACAAAGTAAGATCAAATTGGTCTCTGTATACCAAATACTTGCCGATTGCCGAGATACAGTTGTTCAAATTTGACTAGGAAACTTGTAAATTGTCACCTTTTCCCTGGTCATTTTTCACTGTAGATATAACGGGGGACTTAGTGCTCAGTCATACAGAGATGTGACCTATTTCACATTGATGATCACATCGAGAAGATGAGTGATGTGGCCGGATATACCGTCCTGTAATAACCTAATCATGAGTTTATCGGAAAGTAAAACGTAAACGAAGCATCAAAATCATTAATTATAAGAATTTATGTATTAAATAAAGAAAAAATGTTATAGGTTTGATTTATATACATTAACTTAATTTATTCATTCACGAGTATGTATGTGTTATTTATTGAGTGTGGCTGTGTTTATCGGGAGATAGATTTCTCTTTGAAATGCCCCAGAGCACTAAATAGTGAGTATTTTCCATTTGCCTAGAGAATGTTTTTTGAAGTGAGATGACTTCAAGGGCCATCCAAGTTTAAAGAGTGTTGGGGAGGGGGTTGGATAAAAGAGGAAAAGGCAATTTCTTAATGAGTTGGTACACACAGACGCGGGTTTTTGAGAAAACGCTGTCTGCCCTGCAAGAGGACCCTTATCTTCGCTCCGAAAACCATCCTTTACTAATATATCGGCAAGTTGAACAACTAGCTACCACTGGACGAATTGCGGCGACACTTGTCTCTCATCTGAATCTCTTTCAGATGCAAAACTACCTCTCTGTCTTTTGAATAAGTCATAGAACATCTCTCCGAACAGCAATGAATCATTAATGAACCTTTGATTAAATTGCCCCTTATCCTCGTTTGGTTTGTAATGCACTAATACTGAAGTGAAATTATCCTGCAACGGAATTGATTAAGGAATGTCAACTTAAAAGACTTTGTACCGGAGTTAAATGAAACTGCTAGTTTAAGTTAATTTAAGTATGAAGTTGATAGAGAAGTATTAAGATAATGACATTTATTGCTCTTTGCAAAAGTTGCTGTAAAAGGGATTAGACGTACCTAGTACCTACACCATTCTAAGTTCACGCCAATTTAAGTTTTGTCCTTAAAGTACTCAAAGAATTTAAAGTTGTTGTGATGCTTCCACAAAGAGCTCATGCGTTATTCCGTTAATGCAAGAATGTATAAGAACGCATACAATAGGTTTTTGTTGAATGAAATAATGTTTTATGCACCTGCCAAAACTAGCATGAGAAGTAATGCGAAAAATGTTTTCTGCCTCCGCCGTTTTATCTGCGGTCACCACCTGCTTTTCTCAAGCACGATAAAAAATTAGTTGCGTTACAGACAGAGAGACAAACGCAGGAAATTATAAGGTCTCATTTTTACCTGAATTTTATTAGCAGTTTGTAAAGTTAGTCTATTTAAATATCAATATACACCTTTAAATATTTACCTATAAACTAAATGTCAAGTTTGAAAGATTGCTAAAAGTGGCTTAGATGAGAATTATGAAGATTCAGTGACAAAATATACACTAAAAGGTGTGAAATTAATATTTCTGGTTCAGTCAGTAATAAACTCTAACCTAAAATTAATTAATTTACATCTCTAAGTATCATTAATAAAATTATAGAGAGGGGTCCAAAATGCATTGAAATGGTTCCAGTAAAGAATGGTACGGCTGTGCTCGACTTAACCGGGCCACCCCCAAATTTTATAAGGAAGGTCCACTTACAGTTCTCAGGGACCTTTCATTCTTTTATTGAAGTAACTTATCTTGAGATCCCGTCCACCAAAAAATAATTGATTGGAATCAATGCGTTCAACCCAAGTTACTTAAGTTAGTTAGAGAGTTAAGTTGAGGTGGTCAGAGGTAGTTGGAGGAGGTCTTAGGTGGTAGGTAGAGGTGAGATTCCAGCTGGTAGGTTTTTTTTTTTAGTGACCGATTATTATTTGCTGCTAAGTAATCCAGGAGTCCCATAGTAAAAATGCAGCATATTTACGTCACTTTCTCTATCCAGGTATAAAGCTTTCTTTTCAATACCTTTTCCATACTTTCTCCTTAGTTTATATAAGTGCTAAAAGAAGAAGAAAAAGTTTAACTTTAATAGGATAACTAAGTTTTTAGTGAGTAGCTACAATTAAGAATTTAGAACTATAAATTAATTAATTATAACGAAATAATCCCCCCCTAACCTCGTTTCACCAAAAAAAGAGAAAAAAATACAAAATAAAAGTTTCATTTCGCGAGAGGAAAAAAAGGGGGCTAAAGTTTTCCACGTAGAACTGTGAAAATATAGAAAACTCAGAGAGAAAACTCGAGTTTGTTGAGAAAAACCTCAACAGAACAATAACATTAATTGAGACTAAACCACTCTTAACTACTCAGAACTAAACTTCTACTGACCAAATATAAAACTCACCAAAAAATAACTTTTATCTACCTTTTATTGAAGTAGAACTTTTTAAAAAAATAAAAATAAGAGAATATTAAAAAAAAAAAACTTTATCAGTATAGAAAAACATAGAAATAATACAGTTAAACAAAAATGCAAACACTAAAAACAAATATAATGTTTTAAATTATTATGATAAAATTAACAATACATATAGAATGAGATAGTATCAAAAATTACAAGATAATAATTAATGTAAAAATTCCATTTTTTAAACTGGTCTTATGTACATTTTTTTTTTTTTTTTTTTTTTTTTTTTTTTTTTTTTTTTTTTTTTTTTTTTTTTTTTTTTTTTTTTTTTTTTTT
>KZ652278.1:173534-191691 GCA_001010745.2 Gerris buenoi
GAAGATTGAATGACGGGAAGTGGTTCAAAATTGGGGTAACAGGTGTGCGATGAAACTTAAAAGGCAAAGAAATATGACGCCATTTTGTTTTTTTATTATTATTATTTTGGTTTCTGTATTCTTCACCTTAGTTGTTTCTATGTGTAACATTTGGAGAAGAATGAATGACGGGAAGTGGTTCAAAATTGGGGTAACAGGTGTGCGATGAAACTTAAAAAGCAAAGAAATATGACGCAATTTTGTTTTTTTATTATTATTATTTTGGTTTCTGTATTCTTCACCTTAGTTGTTTCTATGTGCAAACTTTGGAGAAGAATGAATGACGGGAAATAATAATATATGTAGTGTATATATATATATATGTAGTGGTTCAAAATTGGGGTAACAGGTGTGCAATGAAACTTACAAAGCAAAGTAATATAAGACCAGTAAAAAGAACTTTTTATCCCGTCAAAATGAAGATCGTAAATATGGGTTATGTCAAAACAAATAACATAATGTGCGGATTTTTTCTGAACTAACTTTCTATATTGCTAATTTTTTCCGAACTAACTTTCCATACAGTAAAAGTTGCTTGGAACGAATTAAATTCTGCTGAAAGGTGGCTAAACATATTAAAATAATGCATTGTCATTGTGCTCTAAGCTACTCTAAAAGTTTTAAATGTCTATAGCTACTAAAAAAAAAAAAAGTTAGTTAAAAATCGATTGCAAGATTTGTACTGGACCCACAAACAAACATACAAACATACAAACAAACAAACAAATAAAAAAGCAAACAAGAAAGCAAGCTAATAAAAACATAGTAAAAACTGGTTAATACAGTTGATTGAGGGAACACTTTCGGTCCCATATCTGACCGCCGATCAACCTTTTTGCAAACTAATATAACTTGGCAACTACTTGGCTGAATTAAATTAAATTTGGATTGTTGATCATAGAAAATTGTAAAGGACTAACAATGGGCTAGTTGGTCCTTTACACTTTTCTACCTTCTTAAATGGTGTAACCAATGGAAATGTATAATGTTCAACCTTCTCCATTGATTCAACCAATGGTAAGGTATCATTTTCAACCTTCAAATCTATAATATTCAACCCAGAAAGAATAGAATTTTCAATCTTTTCCATTGTTTCCCCATTTCTTACTTCCACATACGCCACATGGACATACGTACAACCTTTTTTTATTTTAAAATCTTTATAATTTTTAAGACCTTAGGATGGTTTATCGATATTTGGTTTTCTCTCACTGATCATCCCATAATAATTTTAACCAAGTGCGCTAATTACATTTATAAGAAATAAAAATTAATCTATTCACGTGGGGGAGGTTAAATAAATTTGACAATAAAGGGTTGTAAAATACGAATATCATTATAGTTTAAGTAGGATGTGAGGAAGCTATTTGTTATACTAATTGGCAATCTGTTTTAAATTCATATTCATGTGTCTATAGTTTACATAGTTATTCCTCTAGCCTCTAGTTACTTTATAATTATGACTAGAAAGGTTAAAAAAAGAAACGCAACAATATTTTTACCACAATTATTTTTACACTTAAAAAGACGCGTTTTTACTTACAATGTCAACTTCAGTGTGCATTTTAACTTAGTAAGAGTGAATGTTTACACTAAGTTAACACGCACACTGAAGATGAAATTGTAGGTCAAAACACGTCTTTTTAATATAAAAAAAGAAAGAAAAAAAGAAAGAAAAAAAAAAAAAAAAAAAAAAAAAAAAAAAAAAAAAAAAAAAAAAAAAAAAAAANATTGTTGCGTTTCTCTTTTTAACCTCTCTAGTCATAAATATGTAGAGGTACCACAAAAACAGAGTCAAAACAACCAACTATTTCTAGTTACTTTGTTGGAAGAACGAAGTTGACGTTATTACAAAAAGTACAGTGAAACAAGAAGGAAGTAGGTGAGGCCTTAGTGAAATATGTATTGGGAAAGTGTCGCAAAGGGTGGGGTCAGTACCGACCCTCTAGGGAAACCTTCATAAATCCCGAATGACTAACGAGCTTAGAGCGTGAACCGGACGGTACCGCGGCCTGTACACGCACCTTATACAGGCTATTAGTTACTAAATTCTCTGCTCGACATCTTAGTAACATTAAACACATTATTATACTCTAAAGGTCCGGCCCAAAATAACCATTTGTCAATACGTTCAATTAGTATCGGAAATTATTACTATAGCTATTAAAAATATATGGTCCTTGAAGATGACCAATGACCACTTAACGCAAGGCTATAAGGGTTCTTAAACCTTTAACATCGTTGATCTAAGAATTCGAAAGTGTACTTACTCCACCTTCACAAAATATGCCGTTCGTTGGAACTTAATACTTTAGTATAAATACCCAATAGTAAAATTATGAAAACTGTTTTTACTTCCTCATATACGTAGTTTATTTAGAGAGACTTTTTCTTCCTATAAAAAGTTAACTACTTATAGTCAATTGTATAATTGTATAATTAAATTAAAATTGTCTATAAATATTTTATCGCAACTGGGCAAGCAAAAAAATCTACATGTACCTACCTAACCATGTGGGTCGAAAGGTCTTAACATTTTCTCAGTCATCCATTGGCACAAACGCATACAAGCAACAAACTAGTCTATAAATTAACATTTTAACTTTTTTAGGAAGCAAAGTTCATTTTTTTGTATTTATATATTTTTTATGTGATTTATTAAATGTTTATATTATACAAAAAAGAAGTTATCAACTTTCTTCTACGCAGTTTTACCTTGCAGAAAAAAAAGAAATAATGGGCTTTTAAAAAATATGAAAGAAGAAAAACAATATTTTTCCCGGGCTGATGAGTTTATATAGATATTTATCAATACAGATATAATTCTTTTAAAAAGTTTGTTTAATGTTGGATAAAAAATGAGCTTATAAAAATAGGCAGAATAAAAAATGTCTCCCAGATAAAAATTAAATTAACAATAAAAAATACCACAGGTTAAAATCATCGATCATCAGATGTTACATTGATAAATTATTTATGAAATTTGAGGGATATCTAAGAATATAATTCACTTTACAACTACTATCTGGAGGACAGAAATAAATATAACCAACTTATAGATACTGATAATAAGAATTTTCCCTGTATTTATAATTTCCCTTTACGAATTCGCGCTACTTTTTTTGGTCATGACTTCTTGGTTACAATTGCCACAACTACTACTACTTCATCAATCGCCTATCTCAATATCTTTCTCGGTCTCCCGAGGTTCAACTCTAAGGCCCAGCGCTCTATTGAATCTTCTTGTTTCCTTATTGTACCTTCATTTCTACTTCCAATCCATCCCCATTTCCGTTCCCTAGTTCTGCAAAAGCTCCATAGAACTAACTCTCATAGTCTCTTGAGGATCTTGAAAGCATTGCTCAAACTACCTTTAGACAATTTTTGTTTCGCTATTTCCATTGGAATTTGACAAAAGCCTAAATTATTAAATATTTACATTAATTGTAACTTCAGTGTTGACTCAGGTCACTTGTTAGCTACTTCTGATCCTAAGCTAAGAATCGTTAATTGGTAACCATAATGGAGTTGGAAAATCCTCAATAATTCTGTTACACTTTAACCAATAGACTAATATTTGTTGTAAAGGGACCGAATATTCGCAAGCTGCGTTTATTATTGCAATCTAGATTTGAGAGAAGGAAGCATACTGTGTCCTACACTAATGATATTCTTCAACACCTCTCGACATCATTATCTTTCTTTACTGACGATAATTTTTTTTCTTTTTTTTTTTTATTGAATATTGCAACTACATAGACGACATGTTATAAGCAATATAAATAATATAATTTTGACATTGGCTTCTTACCCATGATAAAATAAAATTTCCATTGACAGTACTTATAGTATTACAGGCATGCATATTATACATAATTAATTAATTTTTAATAGGTCGTGGGGCCATAGGCTATTTAGGCGTTAAGGAGGGTTTTTAGGAATGATAGGAAATGGAGTTTGGGAAGGTTTTGTATCGGAAGGTGGCTTGATCACAAAGGGATCTTCGTGGACATTCAGATTTAATTGAGAAATACTTGAAAATTTGTTTAATAAAATTCGGCCTTAATCGAATCGAAAGAAAAGTGTTCAAATAGAATTCACACTTTGATGCTAGTCTAAGAGATGTGCTAAATAACTGGAGTAATGCTTAAAAAAAAACAAAAAAAAAAAAAAAAAAAAAACACCTTTAATGTACGTCCCTCGATACATGTTTTTTTATATCTAAGGGCCGGTCACCTGAGCGAATTTGTATTGCGTGATCGTATAGGATACTGGTCGCCTAGTAGACAGGTCTAAACTAAAAGGCCTGCCAGATTTTACGTATCCTCTTTTATAAAAGATCAATGTATAATGTGTAGGGATGAACATATCTTCCAGAAGACTATTGGAAAATCCGATATTATTGCTTAAGCTTATGTGGTTGGTAGGCTTTCATAGACCAGGCTTTATCATAACAATCAAGGATTTCCAGGGAATCCTTGATGCTTCTCTCATGCTACTCATGAATATGCTCTGATATTGAATATATTCGATAGTTTATTGATGCTTTGGGTCAACATATGTCTGTAAACGAGTCAATTCAATGTGAGAGCCAGGGTGGCTGGGGTGCTTTAGGCTCTTGTCATTGTCTTGCTCGGTTATCAATGAATCTAGGGGGACACGAAAGGTCGTGGATTCGATCCCATGCCATGATTCTCTCATTTATATCAATGATTTGAGAGCGAATCAGAGTGCTCTAATTTGTATCTGTGAGTCAAAAGCGGTCTATGGACATGACCCCACGCTTTGTCGCTCCGATTTACATAGTACAATGACCACACCATTCGTGCTTCGTACAGTGGAATGTTGGGTAAAATGGCTGAAGCTATCCACTACGGGGCTAAACTAAGGCCTGATTGCTAGGTTCGTTCTAACCGTCTAGAACTAGTACACGTAGTAAAGCAATGAGATCATGATGCATCCTAACTCTTTTGTGGTAATTATTATTTGGACCTTGTCTAGTGTCTTAATTTTTAAGAAATAACATCGTATCCATGTCAGAGACTTCGAATACTTACAGGAAAACCCTTAGTTATAGGGTATCCAGACAGCTTAATTTGACAGCTTAATTTTCTCCACATGTGAATTCTTATATATTTTTCCTGGAATCAACTCCGATTTACTTTATTTGCTTTCTTCGGAAAATCCAAATTGATTATTAATGTCATGAGGGTGAACAATTATGACTCTTAGTGAAAGCTACCAGCATCTTTTCAAACACTTTTTCTATTTACCTTAATTTGTTTTTTTGTCTTTGAAACTCCTATCCTAAATTTAACCCCCTTCCCGACTACCTAGAAAGCTAAAACTAGCTTACATTATGAATTTCTGATCATCACAATACAATTAGCCGTCATTAGTTATAAAACATTTTAAATTTTACAAAATTACATAATCCATACATGTGTTTTTTTTAATTTACTGTTTGTATACCTTTGTACGTCTTATTAGATAGGAGATTAAATCTTCGGAGAAGTTAATTTTATACATTTTCCTTCTTAACTGTATTATATTACTAAATGCAGTAGCGCTGTAACAGTTAGGAGATGTGCAGCATTAAAGATAACACCTTTCACCCTGAGAGAGCGTCAAATAGAAATTTGTAATTAAACAACTGAAGTCAACTCTACTAAATGCTCTGTTATGTTTAATCGTGGTGATGTTCAAGCAACAAAATTTTCCTTTAAATTTAATGTTAATTGCAAAACAGAGGGAACCGTGGTGACGTCAATATTTGTCCTCTGCTTACCTCTCCCCCCTTTCAAGTGCACTAACGATGTCCACAAACCAGTCAATATTGGCAGTAATTACTCCTAGGTCTCTATCTGACCTCCGACTTCCCCTCACTCCTTTACCGACCATTATATCTGTCTTCGTATGCAAAACATATGCGGTAAATATGGAAATGCAGGTATCTGTGATAAAGCCTTGTGTCGTATCTCCCCTTTAATGACCGCAACCAAGCATTAACTCAAAACAATATAATTTCAACCCCTTCCTTTACAATCATGTGCATTATGCTAATTTCAAATACTAATATATGTACAAGCATACATTCAGGAGGCAAATATTATATTCATATTAGTAATAATAATAAACTCACATCTTGATTTTTGTTATTTATTTATATAATATAATGAAATGTATAATATTACTGTTATGACAATTTAATTGTATCAATTTTTTTTTATCAAGGTAATGGTGCCTCGATTTTGCATTCTCCAATAAGAAGTTTCGGATGCAAAAACCGCGATGAAACACTATGAAAAGGTACTTTCGAAACACTGGCGGTGGACTGTATATGCGCTGGTAATTCTTAAATTTTTTATTGTTTTTCCATTAGGAGCAGAAGGTTATTTAATTATCTTGATATTTTCCACGTTTTTTCTTTCATTTTCTTGACGTAAATTGAGTGTAGAATAAAAACTTTCTCATGTAAACAGTGATCACATTTTTAAATGATTACTATTTACTATACATATTTAAAATGTGTCTAACAGGTGTTGGTTTACATGTCGTATTAGATTTACTTCCATTACAAAAAACTTAGTGTGACCAAACAGTGAACGTTCTCCATATTGCCACGAGTATGCGCAATAGATAAAAGATGTTCCTACCAGGCCTGTGATGGTGCTTCGTACCATCCTCCAAACTTCTTTAACCTATATGCATGGATTAATCCTTGGACAAAACCAAGTACCCGTTTGTACAACATATATGTCAACAGGAAGGTTCCCTATCTGTTAGGTTTCTTTTAATGTTTAGTATGATGTGAATTAGAGTCACAAACCTGTTTCAACCAGAAGATGATATGCAGGTTTTTTTTATAGTACAATGTTCGTGCATGCGCATAAAACCTGTTCTTGACAAACGACACACACATTTTTGTACTCAGTGAACCTTAAAACGTGTAAATTCGTATTGTAAATTTAGGTTTTTTTTTTTTTTTTAATTAACAGAAAACATACATTTTAAAGTTGAAATGTGAGAACTCCCTTAGGATAATAATTCACTGAATAGACCTTCAGGTAACAAATAGAAAAACCTCAGTAGCTAAGATTTCCACCAGGAAATTCCACATGGAATTAATGATTATCAGACTAATGTTGATTGTAAAGCATTGGCATTTCTGCCAAAAAGAGAAGCAAGTAAAATGCAAGGCAAAAGAGAAGCAAAATAAAACCAAATGTTTTAGAAACTTATTTGAGTTTTCACTTTGCCAAAGCTTTTACAGACCGAGAAAATATGAAAGAAAATCCCTCCGAGTACTGAAAACTTCTATTTATAGTTGGTTGTTTTATTGCTAACTAATCGCAACTATGTTGGCAGCTCTGGTAGGTTGTTATTTTTAGAGATGTTTCTCTCTAAACTCTCAAGCATCTCTTCTAGATGGTAGATTAGTTTTTTTTTTAAAAAACATCTCCCCATCTCTAGAGGTATCTTACATTTCTTTTATAAGATAAACCTGTCTGCAGTTATTACCTTGTTTATTCACTAGATTGCATCATTAGTCAAATCTCATTCATTACACATTAAATATTCAGTTTTAAGTTAATAATAATGCACAACAAGAAACAACAAACACAAGTTTAAAGAAAGTAGCAAAGACATTGTTATAATTTTCTTTCTTTTTTATAGAATCTGATAAATGTTACATTATTGCTAAAGGACAAGTGACCGCTTATGCTTGTGGCTTGAGGTGTCTGCGGATGTGATCTAGAAGTGTGATAGAGGTGAGAAAATTTTATTTTGTCATCAGTTTTTAATGTGAAATAAACAATTTTTTTCTTCTTTGGACTTTGGTGAGGGGATTAGGATGAGTGGATTTGTTGCTAGAGGATGCAAAATCACGGGCGAAAGGATCATTCAGTATGATTGGTTGGTTGATTTGGTTGTTACATAGGATTGGTGATCTTAAAGAGAATAATTGAGTAGATTTTGCTTAAGATTATGTGTGAAAATTGTCTCATGTACCTATGATTCAAATCAAATTAATTAATTGCCTTACTTAAATAAACAGCAGATGGTATAAGAATTTCATTTAAGATCATGGGGAAATCATATCGTTTAAATTGCTATAATTTCTTTTCTCCTTAAATCCTTCAACTATAATATAGCCTTTTTTTAAGAAAAGAAAATAGCTCTAGAGTTAAGGAGAAAGTAATAATACCAGGTTATAAATTAAAGACGGAGGAAAGAAAGGAAATAGCCTGGTGAAAAAGTGTGCGGGGAGGAAGTAAGAAGACTAATGCTAAGGAGTGGAAGGCTTAAGGTGGCAACTACAGAGAGATTGATGCCAAACAATTTGTTCTGATTTATTGGTAAGTCTGCTGGGGGTCTCCCAGTTCTTCCTCAACCACCACTCGACGCAATTCCAAATACTCTAACCCAAGAAAAAAAAATACTTACAAATGAAAAAACGGACTTCCATTCAATATAAATGTTTGATAATAATAGATCTTCCTACTCGCTTTATCTCTCTTCTTTTATTGTCAGTTCACTCGTTTATTCCCTTCTCGTAGTTACTGATTTCGTTTCCTTTTAAAGAATGGGAGATCAATGATAGGAAGATATTTTCCTTTGCTTTATCTATCCTCTTTAGTTATTCTATTGTACGTTTATTTTATTTGTTTCTCACCGTTTATTTCCGTCTTATATTCACTCCATTAATTTATTTTTCTATTCCATCGATAATATTTGTTTTTTATTTGAGGTAATATTAAATTTGTGCAGTTGATTTAAATTAATTTGTGACCGTCTGTGGGCTACCTCCGACAATTCATCCAAATTTCATCAAAATCGCATGAGCAGAGATGTAGTTGTTCAACTCTCTGCATAGGTTGAAATAATTAAAAGATAAACAATGGGCACATTTGGTGAGCATTTATTACACTAATAATAATCACGTAATATGGTAGATAAATTAAGTTGCAGATAAATGGGCATATGATGTGTTGGCTTGAAGAAAGCAGGTGATGTGAAATAACAGACACCTATGTTGCTACTGAAGTAGTAGTAGTAGTAATCTAGTACTTCTTACTAGACGGAGAGGATGAACCACTTGTTCGAACCTAGCAATTAAACCATCTTTTTGGCCTATTTTACTAGCCCCATGGAGGAGAGTTCCAGCTACTTCACACATCATACATTTGTACATTGTACCGCTGACGAGAGCCTGGTGTGGTCATTAAACTATATAAGCGTGCATCAAAGCGTGGGGGAAGAGTGCCCCATAGGGGTGTCCCTCACCCTGTTCCGACCTTGATTCATATAATAGATACATATCACAACATCATAACACGGATCGAACCCACAGCATTATTGTCACTGAAAGAGTTGCTTCTAAATTTAAACGAGAAACGATTACTGTTTATAAAATCATTAAGTTGAGAAATGAGCATATGGAAAATATAACATCACCTGTTATGGCTTTACTTATTGTCGTCGCTCATTTCTTCTGCAATATACATAGTGCCAAAGCTTATCTAAATCATTCCAATTAGACTGATTATTTCCTTTTGTCCCATATTGTAGTATTAAGAAACCTTTAGAGAAGAAGCTGAAATTGAACCAGCGAGCTATATAATTTAGTAAACAATCTATTATTATTAATTAGTCCAATTCAATTAACCTGATACCCTTCGTTTCGTTGGTGATGTATTTATGAAATCAATGAAGCATCTATTTGGAATATAAATGAGCTTCAAGGAAATATAATTCGACGAGGTTTTGCTAGCTATACCTCGAAACTCCTTGGACATTCATTTTAAACTTTAAACATTATCATT
Source organism: Gerris buenoi (assembly GCA_001010745.2). Lineage (NCBI taxonomy): Eukaryota > Metazoa > Arthropoda > Insecta > Hemiptera > Gerridae > Gerris > Gerris buenoi. The sequence goes on from KZ652278.1 coordinate 183,401, forward strand.
TTAGTCCTAAAGCTTATTAAAACTTGTTCAATTTAACTAATTGGATCAATAAGTTGGCGTAAGAACCAAATCCAGAGGGAACCAGCCAAATCTAATACCTGTTTTAGTTAACAAACCTCAAAGCTTCTCAGACGCCCATTTATATAAATTTATGAGAATCTAAATTATTTCATTTCCTTGACAAAGTATAATACACTGTATTTTACACTTCCTGTTACATCCACATGTTCAACTGTAATAAATACTAATAGTGCAAATTGTGACGTGATCATTTTAGCGTAGTTTTTAAAATATGGCGTCCCCGTTTTTACTCGCTGACTTAGCGTTTTGTTGGTAGCAATTTCAACTTTCTCATATTAAATTAGAGCATAACGTATTTATAATTTCTTTAAGTATATTTTTATTACGAAAATTTATTGGTGAAGCAGTGAAATCGGTTACAACTTTCCAGTCCAGTGCCCCTATTTTATTCTTAGGAATTTTCAAAATAATATATTGTTGGATTTATAATGTAGAAGATCACTTTATTATTTCGTTGTCCGTAAGGTGGCGGCACCAGTGGCGGCCAGCCTAACTAATCTCCCACTCCTTCGCCATCCCTCTCCGAGTAACCTTCCTAGAAACCCTTTGAAACCTCTCCATCGCTCTCTCTCTCTCTACCTCTCCACCTCGCTGCCTCTAACCTCTATCTTAAAGTTTTATATCTATATTATTTAATTTATCTATATGCTATATGAGTTTATTTTTATTTCATTATTATTATTTATCGTGCAAAAGGGAGAAGTAATATAGTGAGTTAAGTCTTTATATTGTGTCATCTTCGCCGAGGATAACCCTGCTACCTGCGCCAGGCCTGGGCAGCGCACCACGAACCTTGCAGCACCGTCATCTATTCACAAGGTACTTTCAACACCAATTACTTATCTCCCTTATTATATATCATTTATTATTATGTATGATTATATTTAGCCATTTCCATAGTTACGCCGGGCTCATCCAATTTTACCTCTCCCCCTACCTCTACATCTTCTTCTACCTCTATCTCTGCTCCAACCTCTACCTCCTTTTATGTACCACCTCTTTTTCGTCTACTTAAACCGGTGCATATACATATATCTTTGTCAAAATACTTGAATAACTCAAAAATTACACGATCTTCAATTTACACTTCTTAAACACAAATATTTTTTTAATCGTATTCTTCTCAGCGAACCCTTTTATTTGATACCCATATCATAGACGTGCTTAAAAAATAACTAGTCCGCCATCTTCTTGTACTGAACACCAGATTAGTATCCCCAATTAGAATATCCTCTCCTTGAATATGCTGTGCCGGTTTGGAATAATCTCGCTTTGATCCGCTCGGATAAAATCAATAGAGTTCAGCGGCTTTTCGTGCGGGTCTGCTATCTTCGGTATTTCTTCAGGAAAGTCTACTACTCATATGAGCATTTATCTGAGAGACTTGAACTCTCGCCTTTGCGCCAGAGGAGAAAAGCCTATGAAATATTGTATCTCTCGAAGGCCCTTAATGGTGAGTTGCGCTGTGAGGAAGTTGCCTCTCAAGTTGTGGTTCTACCTGATGCACGTCGAGCTAGCAGGTTTGCGTATATAAAAGGGATATCTGACATGTGTCCTTTAATCCGTTCCGTCCATGGTCTGAATTACCTGTGCCGTACTAACAGTAATGTCCAAGTCTCTACCTTATCTAAACTAAAATCCATTCTATCCTTCCTTTCCCATGGCCAGTAATGTTTACTAATTAAGTAAACTTCTTGAGCGCTTATCTCGTGGCTGTATGGCTGCATAAGCTCATTAAAAAAAAAAAAAAAAAAAAAAAAAAAAAAAAAAAAAAAATTGGATTTAAAAAGACGTCACTTAGCTAACCATGCATTGTGACGTGTACGTAATTTTCAATTCAATCGGTTGTATTATTGTTATGAAGTTAACATTATTTATTAGTAAAAATAACTTTAAAATAAATTTGGTGGGTTGCTTGAAGCTGAAAACGCCAAACTTCAAAAGAAGCTATCTGTACTACAGGATGAACACAGTGAGTTACAACAATATTCTCGACGTGATAATTTATTAATTCACGGTATTCCGGAAGGAAGTCATGAAGATATTTATGATATTTTAAGAATTATTGCTGACAAGATTATGGTGCCTTACTCAGAAGTTGATTTTAGTGTAGCTCATAGGATACCTACTAGAAATAATAAAAACCCAAGACCGATCGTCGTAAAATTCGCGAGGAGAATAGTGCGGGATAATTGGTACCGAAATTTTATTCAGGAAAGTAAGAAAGAACCTGATCTTCCTGGTCTTCCGTTGACACTACTTCATTCTAATTTAGGACCAGGACGGTTTACCTTTTCAGAACAACTGACTCAGAAGAATAAACATCTCTTGGACGAAGCAAGGAAAATATGTCGCGAGAAAGGTTATCATCGGGTCTACAGAAGTAATGGTTCCACTTTCGTTCGAAAAGAGGAACATGGCCATCCCATCACAATCAGAAATTTCAATGATTTAGATAAGTTGTTGTAATTTTCACTCTAGTTCATTATAATTATTGTAAATTTTTAAAATCTCTAAAAGAAAAAAATGCCTTAGAGGTACTAAGCTTGGATCAGAGCAATATCAATCGTATAAACAAACACAATCTAAAAGTATTTCATACTAATATAAGAAGTGTTCAAAGAAATTTTGAAAACCTCGAAGTCCTACTGCACAGTTTGGTCTGTGATTTTGATATCATAGTTTTATCTGAAGCCTGGCTACAGATCAATACCTCGGTATTTGATTTGAAAGGGTACTTTTCGTATGTCCAACCTGGCACTAATCAAAATGAAGGATTATTAATTTATGTAGCTCATCATTTACAAATAATTGATGTTTTTCCTAATCCGATTTACAATTGTAATAGTCTTGCTCTAAAAGTTAAACACCCAGCTCTGTCGACCCAGTTTACTATAACAGCTATTTACAGATCTTGGCAGGTGAATACTCAAGACTTTCTATGTCAATTTGAGAAATACCTACAGGGAAATACGGACTCTGAATTACATTTTATTGTAGGAGATATGAATGTGGATATTTTGGACACTTGTAGAGACGTTGATGTGGCTCATGAGTATTTAAATATAATCAACACATATGGATTTAGCAGCTACATTGATGTGCCTACCAGAGTTGAAAATGCCACAAAATCTTGTTTGGATCACATTCTGGTTCGTAGCCCAAATTTTGTAAAATTAACTCCTTTCGTTATAACTTCCAAAGTCACCGATCATTTTCCTACAGGTATTACAATAAATATTAATGCTAAGACAAAACGTGAATCTTATAAAGAAATTACTAAAACAGTTGTGTGTTTCGAAAAACTTGCTATGAAAATTAAAAATATTAACTGGGACATTCTTTACTTAAACAAAGATGTAAACGATGCAACTAATACATTTTTAGATTTAATGACTAATGCCCTGCTTGAGTCGACGGAAACTAAAACAATTAAGATCCCATGTAGTAAAAGAATAATAAAACCCTATATCACTCCTGGTATTTTAAAATCATTAAGAACAAGGGATAAACTACATAAGATAAGAGATAAATACCCACTGAATTTAGAAGCCAAACATAAACATATAAAATATAAAAATTTATTAACTAAAATAATAAAAGAGGCTAAGAATAGGTTTTTTGGGCATAAATTAGAGTTAGCCAGTGGTGACCCAAAAAAAATTTGGGAGGCAATTAACGAAAGTCTTAATAGAAATAAAGAAAAAACATCTCAGCCAGTACAGGGTCTCAAGTCTAATAATTCTATAAGTTTAAAGGGATCTGACAAGGAAACAGCTTCCCATTTTAACAGTTTTTTTGCCACCGTGGGAGAGAATTTAGCAAGGAGTGTAGAGTCTAAATGTAGATGCCCTGTAATTAATGATAGGTCTAGTGAGGAAGGAATTTGTAACAGTATATTTTTAAAAGCAATTACGGAATCGGAATTAGAAGTTTACATTAAACAGTTAAAAAACGACACGGCACCTGGTGTGGATGGGTACAAAGCTCAATATATAAAAAATAATAGTACCTTTGTTATTAAGCCTCTATTATATATTTTTAACTTATCTATAGAGAGTGGAGTTTTCCCTGACAGATTCAAGGAAGCTGTTATCTCTCCTATTTTTAAAGACGGGGACAGATCGGAGCCAGCTAACTATAGACCGATTTCAGTCATTTCAAATTTTTCAAAACTCTTAGAAAAGTGCATTAAGTCGAGACTGGTTAATTTTTTAGATAAGTCTGCAGTCATCTCTGATAACCAGTTCGGCTATAGGTCGGGCATGGGTACCAAAGATGCTATTTCCAAACTTATAGAGTCTGTCACTGACGGCTTGGACAACAATAAGAAATGTATAATAATATTTTTAGATCTTAAAAAAGCGTACGACACTGTAAGCCACAAATTGTTAGTAGAAAAATTATTTAATTATGGTATTAGAGGTAATGCTTTAAATTTATTCGAGAGTTACTTAGCAGATCGGGTGCAAAGGGTAAAAGTAGATGGTGTCCTAAGTGACCCCTTACTTCTAACCTCAAAATATGGAACCCCTCAGGGTACGACCATTTCACCCCATTTATTTTCTTGTTACATAAATGGACTTTTAAAGTCTAATTTTAGTGATGAAATCATTTCTTATGCTGATGATACAGCAGTCTTATTTAAAGGAGACGACTGGGCCACTGTATACAAAAAAGCCAACATCGGTTTCCTAAAAATTAAAAGGTGGTTGGATAGAAATGTTCTTACTTTAAATGTCTCCAAGACAAAATACCTAACTTTTTCATGTGATGTTCGGGGCCAGCCAGGAGGAGGTGAGTCACTTATCTCTCATGACTGTACCTGCACTCTAGATTTAAATTTTAACTCCACGTGCTCTTGCACTGATATTGTTGCTAAAGATAGTTACGTGAAATATTTGGGTGTGTTCTTAGATGAGAACCTTTCATGGAGGGTGCATGTTAACCATGTAACAAAATATCTACGCAAAACGTTATACAGTTTTAGAGTTCTGCGGCGTTTTACTGATTTAATGATTCTGCGTTCAGTTTATTTTGCATTAGTGGAGTCCATGTTAAGCTACGGTCTGATTGCTTATGGCACTGCACCTCCTTCTATTCTAGAACCCGTTGTTGTTCTCCAAAAACGAATCATAAAAATTTGCCTTAACAAGCCCCTTCGTTTTCCGTCACATCTATGCTTTCAAAATTTTTCTGTATTGCCTCTTCAATCATTATTTAAAAAAATTGTTTTACTTCACACCTTTTCAGCTAACAAAGTGCGCTATCAGCACCAATATTCTACCAGGTCATCGTCCAAAATTACCTTTTTAAAGCCAAAATGTAACACCAAAAAAAAACAACGGTCCATTGAATATCAAGGCATTGAGACTTTCAATGCTTTACCAGAAAATGTTAAAGAAATTAAAAATTACAAATCATTCAAAAAAAATATTATTAGTTATCTTAAATTAAAAAATTAGAAAAAAGATATCTCGTCCCCCTTGGATAAAAGTAGAGTAAAGGCTTAGCTCAGAAAGACATTTTATGGATTTTTGTCTTTTACTTATATAGAAATATATAAGTATTAAGATAATATACCTATATATGATTACGATGATATATATATGTGTGGTGTATGGTGTATGTGTTTATGTATGTATATGATTATGATAATATATATATTGTGATCCATATCTATGGATTCATGATGTATGGTACATACATTATCTACACTATCATATTATATTGTTGTGACTGTAGTGTTGAAATCACAGACCACTGCTGCAAAAGGTAGGAGGTGTGTTATTAAATATGTGAAATATGTAAATGTAACAATTTAAAATATATGTTTAAAATAGCTGTTTAAAACAGCTTTTAAATATATGTAATAGTATGAACTGTCTAATATTTTTATAGAAGGCTCGGTTGTTAACATATTTTTTTTGTATAATTTTAATTATTTATTTATTTCTTTTTTTACTGGTCTTATATTACTTTGCTTTGTAAGTTTCATCGCACACCTATTACCCCAATTTTGAACCACTTCCCGTAATTCAATCTTCTCCAAATTTTGCACATAGAAATAACTAAGGTGAAGAATACAGAAACCAAAATAATAATAATAAAAAAACAAAATGGCGTCAAATTTCTTTGCTTTTTAAGTTTCATCGCACACCTATTACCCCAATTTTGAACCACTTCCCGTCATTCAATCTTCCCCAAATTTTGCACATTGAAACAACTAAGGTGAAAAAAAAAAAAAAAAAAAAAAATTGTACATAAGACCAGTTTTCATAAATGGAATTTTTATATTAATTATTACATTATTTTTTTTATCATATCACAGAGCAGGAAAGAGACGGAGTCCCCACTCTAGCACTTTGCTATGGGGGGCTCTCATTCCTTTCAATTATTTGGTATTGTTTTGTTATTATTTTCCTCATATTGCAGTATTCAAGGTTAATGTTAGCACTTTGTGACATTGATTGCACTTTGTAACATGTGTTATGTTAAGATGTATTTTTGGAATGGAAATATATATTATTATTATTATTATTATTATTAGAAATAATTATTATTATGTTTGAATAACACAGAAATTCGTTCCGTATAATCAATTTTTAATTCATAACTATCCTATAAAACGAAGCAAAATGATACTTTTACCACAGATGTGTCCTTCACAGTCACATAAAGAATAAAGAAGTAATCGAATCAAGTACACTCTACTTACACACTCACACTCGCATATAAACAATAATTGCTTAAACGAAATGGTAACTATTGATACAAATGAATATAGTTTTTTCTTATATAGAATGCCACATATATGTAGTAAGTTAAAAGAATAAACTACGTGTTATTTGTATGAATGGTTTGTGCTACGTGTGGGGTCTGCTATAAGGTCGATTGTTTCAGGCTCTATAATTGTCGGCTCTCTTCCGCTACATTTACCAGATAACCTCTATTCCCTCGTTTCCCCTTTCCCTTCAACCAGTGTTGCCACAAAAACACTGCAGAAGAAGAGAAAAAAAATCCCTAGCGTGATAACTCTAAAATCCCCAACTGAACCCGTGCTTTACCCTAACCTCTAAAATATTACGAATAATTTTCCAAAGGGAATATAATTTTACAATTTCATATTCATAACTATAATTTTCTTTTTTTCCCTCCTCCTTTTCACCTGTTATTCTATAGAGGAAACAATCATTATTCTTTCTTTATTTTTTTAAAAAAGTCGTATTCCATACTTAGTTTTAAGACTTATTTATTATTATTATTTTCAGCGTCGAAGTCAACAAATCATTTTATTATTTTTTTTTTTTTTATAAGTCTAATTTTGTTTTATTACTTTTTTAAAACATTATTATTCTCTCTTACATTTTAGGATTAAATTATTTAAATTCTTTTCTTTTTTATTCTTATTTTTAACCTACTATTTAAATTAAATTTTTTGAAAGGATAACTTTTTTTCCTTATAAATTCAGTGATTTTATTATGCATTAACTGGATTCCATGCTTCACTACGGAGTATGCTATTTAAAATTAATTTTATGGGTGTTGTCACAGAATTCTTCCCCTTCCATAATATATTATACAGATCTGAACGTACGGTAAAGCCTGGGCTACACTTGGCCGACCTTTGGCAATATTAACAAATATTTGTTTCCAACATTTGTCTCCCCCTGCTGCAATGACGCACCAGTGACTGGTCTGGCCACACATTGGCCCAATGTTCCTTGGCCAATATTTGATTCCAATACCCGCTACGTCGTGGTTTCTCCCGCGCCCGTGAGAGTTGAAATAAATATTGCTGTAGGTGTTTTAACACTCATCAGTTTCGTATTCTAGGAGAAACCCGCGGGTATTAAATTAAACAAAAACATTAATTTAATTTTTAAAAATATATTAATAATAGCACTAATAAGTCATAACGACACCTGCACTAATTATTGGCCTAGAGTCTAGAGCATTCAAAATTGGAAGTTAGTTTCCTTTTAATGATATAAAAGGAAATCTTTAAGAATAAATTGGTAAGGCGTGAATTCTCACGTAAAAAGGGTTTCGTTGGTTTTGTGAAACAAAATTAGTAAGGTTGAGGAGGGGGGGGGGGAACGAAAAATTTCGATCTTCCTTAACAAAATGGTGCCGAAAATGAAACACTAACCCTAAGTGGTATATATATTTGTAATCTACTCTTCAATACCTTTCATTTGATACCCCAC
>KZ652278.1:202108-220422 GCA_001010745.2 Gerris buenoi
TATGTATATATATACTAAAATTTGGTGAATCGGGAGAAGACCAATAAAAAACAACTATCCTCCTTAGGCGGCCAACGTTTCGGTATAATACTACACGGTATAATCTACACTATATCGGGGACAGATTTATAAACAAATATTTGGTTGTCAAATGGGAAGCCCTTTAGCGGCTATTCTAGCGCGGCTTTTTGCTTTGGGAGTTCCCACAGCTTGCGAGTTAAATCTTAGTACAAAAATCCGTTTTTATGTGTAGTTGTACAGCCCAAACAATAAAATAAAATTATAAATTTGTCACGTCATTAACCCTTTAGCTGCGTAAGCAAAAAAAAATTAAATCGAATTTTCAAAAATTCGATTGTGATGAATGACATTATAGAAGTATCCATTGCTCAGTCTGACTCTATTGCTTTTATACGGGTGGTCATGGATGACACCTTTGTTATTCTTTCGCAGGACTGTAAGGATAGTATTATAAATATTTTTAACAGTTACCACCCTAGACTTCAGTTTACTGTTGAGGAAGAGCAGGAAGGTAAGTTATCATTTTTGGATATGACAGTTCATCGGACTCCTGCAGGTAATCTTATTACTGATTGGTTCCAGAAGGCATGTTCATCCGGGCGCTTGCTTGTTTACACCTCTGCTCACCCTATGCATCAAAAGGTAAATTGTGCGGTTAATCTAATTAGACGGGTTAAATCTTTCAGCGACCCGAGTTTTATTCATAATAACCGTACTGCTGTTTTTGATTTATTATTGGCTAACAAGTTCCCTAGGGGTCTTATCAGTAATCTGTGGTGTAAGACCAATATTGTGTCAGACAATACAGTCTCTAGGGAAGCTGGTGAGGTTGGAAAGGGTTTTTATAAACTTCTTTATGTCAAAGGCTTGAGTGAGGGTATTAAGGCATGTATTTCCACAGCTACAGGCAAGGATTGTGCGTTTTATGGCAGGCATAGTATTCGCAGCTTGTTTACGCCTTTGAAGGATGCTGTACCTAAGCCTCTCCGTTCTAATATTATATACCAGGTCCAGTGCAAGGGATGCGATGAGGTCTATATTGGGAGATCAACACGTTACTTGAAGTCGCGCATCTACCAGCATGTGCATTCAGTTAATAATGGTAAGAAGGTTACTGCCCTTTCTAAGCATGCCGTGGAGAATAAGCATGCCTTTGATTTTGACAATGTTACTATCTGTGGAAGGGAGGTGAGCGAAAAACGGCTTCGATGGATGGAGATGATACACATAAAGAACTCTCCGAGCTGCTGTAATTTCCGGTCCGACATTAATGGGGTTCTGGATAGTTCATATGCTTTCCTACTTAATGTTTTTAAAACTTAGTTTCAATCATTTTACTTTTTTGTAAACAGGGTTGGTGAGTGGCGGTTGGAGGAGCATGGAGGTTTAATGTTCGACAGGGTTGCCTGTTGAGGTGGAGTCTCCATGTCTGTTCCTTCCTTCATTTTACCTTCCCTTTTGGTTTCCTTTATTCTTATCTGTATTTGCTTTTTGACTGCCTTCTCTCTTTTAAATTTAATTTTTTTTTTTTTTAGCTTTATTCTTATGTTTTTCCCTTTTTGTTATGGGGTGTTTTTGTAGTTTTAGTGTGGGGTTTTAACTGTAGTTATCTGTGTTTTTAATTTATTAACTTCATTTTTATTATTTAAATGACTTCTTTTTAATGCTTGTAAGATTGTTATTGCTCATTTTTGGTTTAATTATGGTTTATATGTATTCACTTGCTTATTATTTATTCTTACTTCTCTGTTTTTCTCTTCCAGGGGTTGCCCTGATGAAGGTGTAGTAATATACCGAAACGTTGGCCGCCTAAGGAGGATTGTTGTTTTTTATTGGTCTTCTCCCGATTCACCAAAACTTAGTTCATATACTTTTAAGACCGAGTCAGTGTTCATTGGATTATATATATATATATATACAATTAGTGTTAGTGAGAGACACCAAGGGATGTGCCACGCAAGCGTGACCCATAGGAACTGTTCCAACACAAGACCCCTTGGTGTCTCTCACTAACACTAATTGTATACCTTATTGCAGTGTGCATAATCACNGAGAGAGAGAGAGAGAGAGAATTTATTATAAATTTTTAATATACAAATTTATAAATATATAAATAAATAATTTAAAATAATTTTGTTTATTTTAGGCCCAAAGTGCCTTAGCAAAATTTCTTACATTTTTAGTTTATACTTTAAGGTTGGTTATTATTTTTACCTCTTAAAAGTTCAAAGGATACAGATGATTCTAAGTTGTAGGGGCCTTTAGCCCTTAGTTATTAGGTCTTTACGTAACGCAAAAATAATACTTATCAAAAGCTTTAGTAAAAGAAGTTGGTCGACAGGGCATTAAAAAAAAAATATTTATATCAAAAAAATGTACATACAACCAATATTTATGTTAAAATTAGGATTTGAATATAAAAAATATATTTACCTTTTATTTTTTAAAAATAAAAAAGTGAGATCTTAAAATTTTCCACCCACATAATAATGAGAATATAAAAAATTCACTCCAACAAATTTACCCCAAACTTTCTCATATACTTAATTGATTCTGAATATAAATCTAAAAATATCTTTGTTAATGCTAATCATATTTAACTGGAATTTTGCATACATTTCGTTTCCGATTTTAGTTTAAATTAGATTTTTTTTTTTTTTTTTTGTAAACTAGATTTTTCCCGGTGTGGAAACCCCCTGTGTAATTAGTTTTATTTTATTCTAAATCGTCAAAACCGTTCCCGAGAAATTAATATATTTTTTTAATTAAGAATTTTTGCAGGACTATGCCACCAAATATAGAGCTAAAATTTATTAATTTTATCTGAATATATTATAATCCAAATTTCACTGAAATCAGTTCAGAAGTTTAATTCTTTAGAACTATCACAATGTCCTGTTATAAAAGCTATTGGTGAGTAAAATAATCTCAACAGCTTTAATATTAAATACTAGCCGGATCGATGCGCTTTGCGCACTTCGCCGAAATTCAAAACAGATCGGTGCGCTTCGCGCACCTTATCCGTCTTGAAGTTCGGCGCTATGTGTAAATAATAATTAAAACAATATAATTAAGATATCTTTATTATTACATGATTTCGTATTTTAGTAGAAGTAGGTTATATTATTTATTTTTATTATTCTTTTTAACTACCTTCAATTTTCAATTTTAGTTTCAATAAGTCTATGTAACAAATTTAAGTTCTTTAAACCCACTGGAAGCTAAGATAATAGTATATGATTAAATCCAACATGGTGGCCATATGTTGAAGAGAAAGTACCTTTTATTTTCTTCTTTAGCTACCATAGGTCTATGCAAAAAACTTCAAATCCCTAGGTCCACTGGAAGCTGAGATAATAGAGAGTTATTAAATCCAAGATGGTGGTTGTAATTCAATATGGTGGACATATTTTGAAGTAATAGTACCTTTAAATTATTTTTTAGCTACCATAAGTCTATGTACCAAATTTCAGATCACTAGGTCCACTTGAAGCTGATATAATAGAATGTGAATAAATCCAACATGGTGGCTGTAATTGGATACATACACTCTATCTATGTACCAAATTTCAAATCTCTATGTCAATGGGAAGTAGGAGAATTTAACCTACCTAAAATAATGTTCTAGTGAAACTGCTTCAGGATATATCGCTTGATTGAACAAATTTTGAATATAAATGGCAGCCATCTAGAATCGAAATGGTCTATTGGAAAAAAAATACTTTCACTAAAATTGTTTGTCATAAAATAAAGCTAACTTCAAGATTTCAAACAGCAAGTGCAATTAGTTCCGGATATATCGTCATTTCGTGTTCGATATAAATGGCCGCCATTTTGAATGAAGATGATAGAAAAAAAAATAACCAGCAGTCATCTAGCGGTATATATTTCCAACGAGCATCTAGAGGTATCAAGAACCTACACACAAAAGTCTATAGTCCAGCGGCAAATACATATTTATGAGAATGTTAAAATGAAAACGAATTCTTGTTCTAAATATTTTGGCATTTGCCTAGTAAAGGAGGAGCAAAAGAGCATAAAGTCTTTTATCTACGATTGATACGTAATATAAACATTGCATCTCTGTTTAGATTTGTAGAAAGTGATTCTTTACGCACCTATATTAATTGCGCATTCGTGTCTCATATTTTTGAAGAATTCCTCTTTTGCATTGCTCATGTGGTTTTACTACCCTCGCTCGGGTGCAAACTCCACACTCGCATGCAAAATGCTACTTTCCACACTCGACGCGTAATGTTTAGTGGAGTTTTCACATTGCCAAATCTTTTACAGATAAAGGAAATATGAAATAAAAAATCGTCTTACTGCTAGCCAATTGAAATTATGTTGGCAGCCTTGGTAGGTTGTTCGCTTTAGAGATGTTTCTCTCTAAAGCATCTCCTTCAGATGATAAATTAGTTTTTTTTAAAATATCTCTTAGTGATATCTTACACTTAATTTATGAGATAAACCTTTGTTTGCCGTATCACAATGTTTATTCACTCGGTTGTATCATTAGTAATATCTCATTCATTTACACATGTTCAGATTTTAAATCGATTACTAAGGAACCTATATGTAAACAAATTAAAAAAAATGACTGTTCTTTATTTCTTGCTTAAAGTTCAATTTTAGAACATCTGTTCCAACTAAAAAATTAATACGATTCCCTTTAAAAAAAATCTTATACATTTTAAAATAGAATAATAAGTAATGCATACAATTTATTACAGCGACTATTTAGCATTAAATTTTATAAAAACATGTAATATTTTAAGTACAAATTTATACTGTACATTAATTTTTTTTAAACAGGCACAGATGCTGCGTGTTTTTTTGTTTTTTTTTAAGCTAATAATTTTCATTTTTTAAATAATTAAAATTAGAAACATTTTGTCATTTTATTAAGTTAAATTCATTATTTTTTATTTTAAAAATAGAATATGGAGAAAGTTTTTTTTTTCTTTAATATGCACTTCGAAAAATCTTATTAAAAACTTTATTTTTCCCTTTCATATTCACGTAGTAGAAAGAAAACATTGATGTAGTAAGGAAATTAGATTTTGATGGATATATTCGTTTTGGGCTGCTCTGAGTACAAAATGGTCTGTTTGTAGTCTATCGTCACTAGTCTGTAGGCTATAGTCTTTAGTCTGAAGTATATTAGACGGTCAGAGCCTAAACTAACGAACCAATTTCGATGAAATTTGGCATACATGTTTAGAAATTTCATATTTAATTATAACAATGTTTTCTCAAAAACAGATTAGATGATTTAATGACGTAATTCTTAATTTTAGATAATTTAGACATGAATTTAACAATAGATCGTTTTCCCGGAAAAATTTTAGTTCTGATTAATAGTGGATGGATGTGATATCGTTATGTAGCGGAAATAAATAAATTCAGCGAAATTTTTGATTGTTGATTTATTTATCTAGTGAATATTTCCATATTGGAATAAGAATGGTAGGTTTTTTTCCAACCAAATTAGAGGCAGAAGCGAAAGGAATATAATCTAAACTCTCACAGCAATACAAAACATTTCTTTTACTTTTTTCTCATGATTTATATTTTTCATTTTTCTTTAGACGAGTTCTAATCTTTAGACTTCATTCTTATCATAAGTAGAAACAAAACCAAGTTTCAAACACAACATATAAAACCAGTTTTATAAAAAAAAGAAGAAGAAGTAGATAAAGACAACTTCTTATTTTTCCCCAGTGTTACCCTGTGGTTTCTCTTCTCTACGTATTTCCCTGACATATTTGAATATTGGTTTTGGTTAGTGTGTGTCAGAACCCACACTTGACAAGTGTGTTTGGGAATAAATAGTCTTGATATATATATCTGATGTAAGATGTCGTTGAAATGACTAAGTTCTTATATCTCGAGATATACGTAGAAGACGTTGCTTTATATTACGTATGCCAAACAGCCGACTTGTAGCCAACGCTTTCTCCAGCCTTGAGGGCTAAAATAATTTTTAAACAAGTTCTCTTTCCATGTTTTACCAAAGGCTGAGTTATTTTTTAACTTTAAATATTCCTCTTCGAATAGCATTCTTTATTTTTTACACACATCTTTTTCCTTAAAGCTATTTTTGCAGACTATAAATTGTGTGTTTTGTTTTGAATACCCTTTTCAGTTTTCCCCTATTTATTTATCCTTTTTCTGTACTTATTGACTTGATTTATTCTGCTTCTTAGCTTAGCGAAGGTAAATCTCGGTCATCAGAAAATATTTATAATTTTTTAAAAGTGAAAATTCTTTAGGCGTGGTAGAGTAAATTAGCTTGTGTGAAAAGAAATACAACAAAGCTTATGAGTCAAGACTCGTCTAAGTAAAAGATTTACCTGTAAAAAAATCTTTCACTTGAACGAGTCCCGATGAACTGACCTCTGATTCAACAGGCGCAAGTGCTAACCATTGCACTGCGGAGGTAGATGATTTATCATTATACAGAATTGGTATTTAAGAGTAATATTATATACATTATGATAAAATAATAAATTTTTTAATTTTTTTCTTCATTATTCGCTAAAATATTGTACTGATATTTTATTTTTTTCAATTGAATTTCAAATAACCATTTCTTAATCCTGAAATAATAAAATAGTCAACAAATGCTCTAGAAACTAAAGTTTCACTTCTAATGCGTGAGCGTCTTAATCATATTTTTTTTAGTTATTTCTTCGAATGAAAAATTATTTTCAAACAGAGAAAATTTTCGGTCTCCGGTCTGTCTGATGGGTCTTTCAAGTCAACAATTTTTCGATCCACCATATCTCAAAAATTATTCTTTATAATTAGCCCTTTTTGTAATTCAATGTTAATTTAACAATCGTCAGCGCACATTTAATATTCAATAAAAATAGACTGCCAATTGGTGTGGCACATAGCTTCCTCGCATTCTACCTACGTACTTATTGTCTAATTGCCATTATTGTCTAATTGGTTTAATAGTTTCCCCCTGTCAAAATTGTTTTAATTTTTTACACGAGTTAAAGTATCAATTTAGCAAAAGTTAAAGAGCGCTGACGGTTCAAATTAATCTGGGGCTATCTGTGGGTTACTTTCGATAAACTATAAAAATTTCATTAAAATCTGATAAGTACTTTTGAAGCTATAGTGTAAATAAATGTATGTTTGTGCGCACGTGGAAGGGAAACAAATAAGCGCAGATGGTTGAAACTTATACGGGTCCAACAATGGCCTATTTATGATCTACCACCTAAATTTCATTCAAATTACGCGTGTAGTTTTTAAGATATGGAGGTTCGCAAAAATTGGACGACAGACCGAAAGACTGACAGACAGACACGGAACCAAAAATGATCCCTGATGTCTGAAACGGATTTCTTTCTTGGAATTTTTGAATTCGGAGACCTAAAAATGTTTCGTTCTCCAGAACGATCACATAGCTTCCGTTACCTTCGGTAAGCTCGGAAGCAATAAGTGTGAACCCACTGGGAATAAAAACAGTAACTTTTTATTATTATAATCTTTAAGTACCTATTCATCCGAATTTTTAGAAATTTGGATGGTTTGTCAAAAGTAGCACATAGATGATTCCATTCACGTGTGACCATTCGTCCAATATTAGGGCACGAAGATGCTATGTGCCACACTATTTCCACTATGACTAATTGTAAAAAAATTAAGTTTAAACCCAACTAAAGTAAAATGACATTTACAATATCATTTTATTTACAAACAATATTTACAATAATTTGTATAAAATATAAAATCTTTTTTGAAATAAAAGCAAAGTTCCATTAATTTTCCCACATCAGCTTCATGGTTAAATGTTTATAAATATAATTCGCTATTAAATGAATCTGGCAAATATTAAGGATTAATAAACAAAAAAATGTAGTAGTAATTACGTATTAATTGATTTTGAGAATTTCGTTGATTTCTTATATTTGATGCAATAATATAAGGAAATTATGTAAATATTCACAACCTTACCGTTTTCAGCCTTTAAAGGTAATATTTAGCTCCTCGTAGAAATAAGGACCCCGACTATAAATGGGCTTGTAGGTTAGGGCATCAAAATTACGTAATAGTGACAAAATTGTGTTAGCCCTTTTGTGTTAGACGGGAAACTTGGCGAGAAAGCCTTTCCCACCGGATCTCGTGTAATAGAATCACAAAAGGTCACAGAAGAATATACAGGAAGGCTAGAGGCGCTAAATCCCTAATTCTATGGCCAGAAAAGCTTCCAGTATAACAAGCTTTTATTGGTCTACAAAGTTAACCAATAAAGAAACAGAATCATTGTTATTGATCATTAAAATTTTGAAATGTAACCATAAAAAAATAATCAATGACTGTAGTAATGTTAATATTAGAAGATTATTATATTTATTTGTGATAAAGTCATTTATTTATTTAAAGCCTGTATATTGACCATAAAAATAATTGTGTGAAAAAATCTCTTCCAGTTTGTATTAAAAACCATTCTTTTAATTGGCAATCCCTTCTGAGTTATGAAATTTATCAAACTATAAAAGTTATATAAGATAAGGGGGGGGNTAAAAAAAAAAAAAAAAAAAACGCCTTAAATTTCCTTATCTATATTAAACCAGCAATACACATATAAGGTAGGAAAAAAGTGAAAATCGACCTACCTCCTTCACGTTGCTATATTCCGAATACAAACTTTTTTTCGAGATTTTCAAAACTTGTATTGCGGGTTTCATATAACCGAGGATATTTAAGGAGTGTCTTTAAGAATTCGTGAAAATCGAACTACCTCCTTCACGTTGCTATATTGCGGATACAAACTGGTTTGTATCCGGAATAAAGCAAGATGCAGGAGGTAGGTCGATTTTCATTGCTATATTGAGGATACAAACTGGTTTTTCGAGATATGTGTATTGCGGGTTTAATATAACCGAGGATGTAAAATATGCTCGTGTATCAACATCTATTCCTACAGTAAATATGTGATGAGCTCATACAATGAATCCTAGTAAATCTCGTAACAACAGTTTGTATCCAGAATATAGCATCATACAGGAGGTACTTCGATTTTCACGAATGCTTAAAAAAAAAAGCCCCTTATTCCCTGGGTTATATTATACCCGCAATACACGTGCTTCCCTCAAAAACAGTTAGATTCCGGAATAAAGCAAGATACAGGAGGTAGGTCGATTTTCATGAATTCTTAAAGAAAGCCCCTAAAATATCCTCGGTTATATTAAACCCGCAATACCTGCTTATCTCGTAAAACCAGTTTGTATCCGGAATATAGCAAGATACAGGAGGTAATTATATTTTCACGATTTCTTAAAAAAAAAAAAAAAAAAAAACAAAAAAAANAAAAAAAAAAAAAAAAAAAAACGCCTTAAATTTCCTTATCTATATTAAACCAGCAATACACATATAAGGTAGGAAAAAAGTGAAAATCGACCTACCTCCTTCACGTTGCTATATTCCGAATACAAACTTTTTTTCGAGATTTTCAAAACTTGTATTGCGGGTTTCATATAACCGAGGATATTTAAGGAGTGTCTTTAAGAATTCGTGAAAATCGAACTACCTCCTTCACGTTGCTATATTGCGGATACAAACTGGTTTGTATCCGGAATAAAGCAAGATGCAGGAGGTAGGTCGATTTTCATTGCTATATTGAGGATACAAACTGGTTTTTCGAGATATGTGTATTGCGGGTTTAATATAACCGAGGATGTAAAATATGCTCGTGTATCAACAAGGATATTTAAGGGGCTTTTTTTAAGAATTCGTGAAAATCGAACTACCTCTTTCACGTTGCTATATTCCGGATACAAACTGGTTTTTCAAGATATGTGTATTGCGGGTTTAATATAACCAAGGATATTTAAGGGGCTTTTTTTTTCTTGAACTGTAAAAACCTATCTACCTCCTGTATCATGCTATATTCCGGATACAAACTGGTTTTACGAGTTATGTGTATTGCGGGTTTAATATAACCGAGGATGTAAAATATGCTCGTGTATCAACATCTATTCCTACAGTAAATATGTGATGAGCTCATACAATGAATCCTAGTAAACCAATAGCTAATATAGCATAAATTATACCTTTAGAACCAAATGCGTTATGGGTCATTCCATGCCAAATCACCTAGGCCTCCTTCTTCAATGTCATGGATTTTTCCTAGCAAAAAATTTTATTTTAAAAATTTTTCTAGCAAACAACTATATGAAAGAAGCCTAAAATATTTTTTTTTTTTTTAGATTTTTTAAATGAAAATTGAACCCAGAAGAATTTTTTAAAATTTGATTTTTCACCGAATTTTGTGTTTTGGGGCTACGACTTATTTCACTAAAATCCTAATAACTCCCGTGTTTTTTATGGTATCATCACCATATTGGTATCAAATTAAAGCTAAATGTTTACTCTATATGACTATAGAAAGATTGATTTCATTTTAATTTTTTAAAATGTTGTTTTCTTGCGCTAAATGTTGAAATTATGGTTGTATATATGTCATACGATATCTCAGAAGGACCAAAAAATTAACAGCCGTTAATTTTTTAAAAAAAGCCACCTAACCTACTAGTTAATACAGAAAAAATCAAGAGGGTGTTCTTTTTAGTTTTTAAATTATAATTTTTTTAATTTCCCCCGATTTTATGCTTTTTTCGTTCTAGCCGGCACTCACTTAAATAAGATAATTTGCCTTATTAAACATGGATTTTTTTTGGAAACATGGATTGGCCAGGGACATCAGACTGACATAAAAAGGGGACCGTAAGTCGGAGGAGTTCTGAAATAGGCAGTCCTAACAAGTCGACCACGAATACTCTAAAAAATATTTTATCTTCACAATCGGAAAATTTGAATGCAGTATCAAATATTGAAATAGAATCATACGACAAAATTAAAATCTTATCTTATAATATAAGTGGATTTAAATCTAAAATGAAAAATATAGAATTTATAAATTATTTGATTAAATTTGATATTATATTGCTAGTTGAGACACACTTCATGGAAGAGGATTGTAAAAACTACGGAGGAATTTTGCTAAGTCATTTTAAGATAATGTGGGTACCGGCAATTAAATTAAATAGGTTCGGTCGAGCCAGCGGAGGTCTTGCCGTTGGGTTAAATAAGAAATCTTTTTTTACCAAAATTGTAAAATCCAGTATGTGGATCACTTAATTGTAGTATGCATAAAAGACACGGTGAATAATTTGCATGTTAAACTAAGTCCTGTATATATATACTGTAATCACTGGCACTTTGATTTTGAAAAGTTAGCTAATACTTTCATTGAACACGAGTTAACTAGCTGCTTAATCGTAGGAGATATGAATGTGAGAATCGGAGAAGAGCAAAGTCTGAATGAGTTTACTGAGAATTTTAATATAGAGGAGCGTTTGAAAAATCATAGGAAATCAAAAGATAAATGCCTTGATAGAAAAGGAAAAGATTTTCTTGAATTCTGTGCTGATAACGACTTAGTTATTTTAAATGGCAGAACTGCGGGAGATGAGCTAGGGGAGTACACATTCATAGGGGGTCAAGGAAGCTCGGTGAATGATATCGCATGTATAAGTAGTGAGTTAGTTCATATAGTGCATGACTTAATAGTGGATACGCAAGCATTTTCAGATCACATGCCACTAGTTGTCACACTGAATATTATACCGAGTAACAGACCCAATACTGAGTTTCTACCGTTACTGCCGAAATTGAATTGGACCGATCAAGCCTTACCGAAATACCTGGAAAAGCTAGATGAAAGTTTACTGAAGTGGGAGTTGCAAGGGAATGCAGACAAAGATTTATTAAGCATTATTACTTCTATAAAGGAAAGCGCGATCGAGAAAAAAGTCACGACACAGAAAACGTACAAACAACCCTGGTTCAATAGACAGTGCTACGATAAAAGAAAAAGAATGTTTGCCCTTCTTAAAATGTACAGAAGAAATGATAATTACTATACAAGGAAATTGTATCTTGATAGTACAAACACTTATAAAGAGTGTTATGTAAGAATACGGAGAAGCAGTACTACAACTCAATAGCGATTAGTTTATCTGTTATTACCGATACGAAATCTTTCTGGCAAAATGTTAATATTCTAAAGAAATATAAGTTTACAATATCAGATGTGATAAAACCGGAAGAGTGGGAAGAACACTTCAGGAGTTTATTGAATCCTCTAAGTGTGAGTTTGCCCGTATATTACGCTCCTCCCCTACACCAGAACCAAATGCTTGAAAGTCCGTTCGAGGAAGAAGAACTTGAGTATGTCTTAACCAAGGCGAAAAACAATAAAGCTCCTGGCTGCGATAGGATTCCGGCAGAATTTTTTAAGAATGCTACGCCTTTATTCCGGAAGCGGCTCTTGAAATTATACAATAATATTCTTAGTTCTTCTGAGGTACCCGTCGATTTTAAAGCGTCAATAATATTTCCGATTTTTAAGAAGGGAGATATTGATCAGTCCCAAAACTACAGGGGGATATCTTTTATCAATGCCGCCGGTAAGATATTCACGTCAATGTTATACTACAGACTAATTAGATGGGTCGACGAATTTAAAATCATCACCGAACATCAAGCAGGATTTAGACAAGGTTACTCGACATCTGATAACCTCTTCAGCCTTACTAGTATAGCTCAGATACTTTAAAAGAAAAAAAAACGACTATACTGTTTTTTTGTTGACTTCAGAGCCGCGTTTGATTCGATAGATCGTCGTTGCCTTTACTACAAACTTAGCCGAGTAGGACTGTCGTACAAAATCCTGAATCTTTTAGAGAATATGTACGACGGGACAACTGCAAGTGTATGGTGTAAAGATCGCCTATCGAATAACTTCGAAACGAGAATGGGACTTAGACAGGGATGTATCTTAAGCCCGATTTTGTTTAATCTTTTCATTAACGATCTGGTCGAAGAAATCGGAGGAGGTGTGACGGTAGAAAACCTTAATGTAAGGATGTTACTCTACGCCGACGATATCGCTATCCTGAATGATGACACCCGAAAGCTGCAAGATATGATCGACAGGCTCAAGGCGTATTGCAAAAGATGGAATTTACAGGTCAACTTAGACAAATCCAAGATTTTGATTTTTAAAAATTCAGGCAAACCGAAACTCTCAGAGTACTGGAAATTCGGGGATAACGATATCGAGATCGTAAAGTGCTACAAGTACCTGGGCGTAACGCTGACGCCAAATCTGAGTCTCAGTAAGCATCTACAGGATAAACTAGTTTTATCTAAAAATTTAATTAATACAGTATGGAGAAAAGTTTTGACTCATACAGACATCACATTCCAAACTAAAATAAATATATTCAATAGTGTTGCCAGGTCTGTAATGTGCTATGCAGCCGAAATCTGGGGACTTGAGCAGTTCGAAATCGTGGAAAAGCTGCTCAGGTTTTTTGTTAAAAAAAGTCTCAAACTACCATATAACACGCCGAACTACGTTATCCATAAGGAAACAGGGCTACTTCCCATTTTCTTTTACACCCTTAGACAAAGCGTAAAATACCTAAGCAGAGTTTTCCATATGGGGGAAAACAGACTTCCTTTCCAACTGGCGAAAATAACATCGAGCAGGAAGTTATCTTGGTTCAAGATATGGTCAGATAGAGCAAATGAGATGGAGGATGGTTTCGAGGGAGGATTCGAGGAAAGACATAAGTGGTTAAATCTGATGTGGAAATGGATGAACATAGCTGAGAGAAATTTTTATAAGCAGTGTGATGACAGGATCAGTCAGGCCCAATTCCATATCATATACAAACAAGTACAAACGAATTTTCAGCCTAATTACCTCTACTCCGACCTAGACTACGCTTCACAGAGATTTATCCTACTAGCTAGGAGTGAAATGATTAATCTGAACTGTAAGAGATGGATCCGGAATAACAATAACAACTGTGATATATGTGATAAGAATGTCATGGAGGATGTTGTTCATTTCGTCGGTGGATGTAAAGCACTAAGATCAATCAGGAAATGTCATCTGGGAAAAGAGTACTTAAATAATGAAGAAGTGCTCTGTTTATTAACTGGTAGTATCGGCTGGCTAACGGTAGCGAATTTTCTCAAAGAAGCTTTCTCATTTAGAAGAATCTTGATTCAGGGTGCTGAATTTTGGTAGTCAATAATATTTAATGAATTTAATATACAATGTGATTGATAATAATAATATTAACGTAATAAATATTAGGATATTAAATTTTACCTCATAATAATAATAATATTGCCTGGAATTATTTATTTATTTATTTAACTTATTCATTTTTTCTAAAATTATTATTAGTTAAAAATTGTTTTAAATTAATTTATTTGCATGTTTATTTATAGTATTTTTTGTTGTTGTTTAGATATATATTGTTAAAAAATATTTCCGTTAATTTATAGTCATTATTATATAGCATGTAGGATTTTTAATGTTTTAGATCGTCTGTGATGTCAGTATCACTCAAATTACTAGCTTGTTATCAGATACATAGTTGTTATTAGTACAAATTTGTTTGATTTTTTTTAATTATATATTTATTTATTGTTAATCTAGGAAAGTAGTTATATATAAATTTTTATCTGTTTTGTGGTTATCCGAAGTATCAATTTATTATACAATATAATTTTTATTGTGTATGTATATATATGTATTTATACATGCATATATAAATATATATTCATGTATGTACTTTAAAACAAGTCCAACTTCTGGCAGACGGCAAAAGCCTTGCCATAAAATGTTTGCTAACATATTTTTATGTAATGCATTTTTGAATTATTTTTCTCTAATAAACATTATTATTATTATTATTATTATATGGTAATGATACCATAAAAAACACGGGAGTTATTAGGATTTAAGTGAAATAAGTCGTAGCCCCAAAACACCAAATTTGGTTAAAAATCAAATTTTGAAAAAATTCTTCTGGGTTCAATTTTCATTTAAAAAATCTAAAAAAAAAAAAAATATTTTTGGCTTCTTTCATATAGTTGTTTGCTAGAAAAATATATCAGAAAAATCCATGACATTGTAGCAGAAAATGTTCTGAAATTGGGTGATTTGGCATAGAATGACCCACAAACTAAGTAAGCTACTGCGATTTCCTAGTTTCCTGATACGAAAAAATGTTTGCCTTAATTAAGTATCAGGAATACAGGAATATATAAGAGGTAGTATGAGAAAACATAAAAGNTTAGGATATTAAATTTTACCTCATAATAATAATAATAATATTGCCTGGAATTATTTATTTATTTATTTAACTTATTTATTTTTTCTAAAATTGTTTTAAATTAATTTATTTGCATGTTTATTTATAGTATTTTTTGTTGTTGTTTAGATATATATTGTTAAAAAATATTTCCGTTAATTTATAGTCATTATTATATAGCATGTAGGATTTTTAAAGTTTTAGATCTTGTCTGTGATGTCAGTATTTTCAAATTACTAGCTTGTTATCAGATACATAGTTGTTATTAGTACAAATTTGTTTGTTTTTAAAAAAAAAAAAAATTTAATTACTTATTTATTTATTGTTAATCTAGGAAAGTAGATATATATAAATTTTATCTGTTTGTGGTTATCCGAAGTATCAATTTATTATACAATATAATTTTTATTATGTATGTATACATGCATATATAAATATATATTCATGTATGTACTTTGAAACAAGTCCAACTTCTGGCAGACGGCGTAAGCCTTGCCATAAAATGTTTGCTAACATATTATTATGTAATGCATTTTTGAATTATTTTTCTCTAATAAACATTATTATTATTATTATTACTATTATTATTATTATACCTATTTGTAAAATCAATCATTCCTGAATATGTAAACTTAATATTTGTCATAATTTTAGAATAATTAAGTAAGGAAAGTCCTAACGCTCATCTACGTCCGATATTTTATTCTTTAAAGATGAATAAGCTGATTTTATTGGTTGGACACATAACACTAACTGTTTACTTCTATTTCCTTTATATGGTCTAAAAGGGGATAACTAAAAAATTACTTCTATTTGCATTTGGCCTCCTCTTGAGGCATCTTGAGATCTTAGTGGTTCTTCAGCCAGCTGTGTGTATACACATTGTGTTAGTGTATTTAGTTTTACGTACTTGTATTTTTATGTCATTATAAGTTATTTGTTAACGTGTATGACACATATATTCATTCTGTTTTCACCCTCAGAACGAGTCGTGTCTAATTGCAATAAAAAGTGCTTCGTCACAATTTTGGTTCTACATGGTTTCTACCCTATAGACCATATAAAGGACTATAGGGATCATATAAATATAAAGGACTATATTCGATAGTCAAAGATTCTAGACTATAGACCATATAAAGGAAATAAAGGCCAACTTATTAAAAAAAAAAAGTAATCCCAACAATAAAAATAGACTGCCAATTAGTGTGGCACATAGCTTCCTCGCATCCTATCATTTACTTTATTGTATATTAACATTAACGTTATATTACTTTATTGTTTATTGTTTAAAATCTATTTACAGTTTTTAGCGACCTTTAACACATCATGGGGGTGTCGCTGTTGGTTTTACTAAACAATTGTATTTGAAAAAAAATGTTCGTCTCATTGAATAGATGAAGTTTAGTTTTTTCTCCGACCTAAAATTCCAATGTTAAACTTAAAGTTCACGTATACGCGTGTGAGAGCTTGAACGGAGAACGTTTTCCAACGAACTCTTCCTGGGCATTAGTAAAATGAACATGTCTACCAAATTTCATCAAAATCGGTCGACATTTACTCAAGTTGTTGTCGTACGTTTCATGATTTACGGACACACAGACCGATAGACGGACAGACACGGAACCAAAAATGTTCCCTGATGTATGAAACGGATTTCTATCTTGGAATTTTTAAAATCGGAGGCATAACATTTTTTCGTTCTCAAAAGTGAACTCAATGNGGAAAACCAGGTCACTCTAAATGCCGCCCAATACTCGCAAAGTTTAAAGATAGCGCTGCCTTGCCAAATATTTTAAAAAATTGTGTTAAACTTAAAGGCACGGGGTTTATAGTTCACCGGGATTATAGTAGCCAAACCCAAATGAATAGGAAAAAACTGTTTACTCTACGAAAAGCCATACTCAAAGAGAATAGTAGTCTTAAAACAAACGTACGTCACGACTTTTTGCTTGTAGAAGAAGAAAAATTTAAACTGTCACAAAGCGGTGACTTATTATGGAGAGGAGTAGATGGAAAGAGAAAGTTAAGTGATTTATCTGGTATAGGAATACAGGACATTATATCTTATCTTAATAATTCAGCTACAGGAGAGGAAATGGAANCATTTACTCAAGTTGTTGTCGTACGTTTCATGATTTACGGACACACAGACCGATAGACGGACAGACACGGAACCAAAAATGTTCCCTGATGTATGAAACGGATTTCTATCTTGGAATTTTTAAAATCGGAGGCATAACATTTTTTCGTTCTCAAAAGTGGACTCAATGTTTCCGTTACCTTCGGTAAGCTCGGAATCGGAAGCAAAAGAGTATAAAATAAAAGTTACTTACAAATGTAATATAACTAAAATCTTTAGCTTATTTTATATAATTATAAATAAGTAATTATAAATAATTTAATAATTACAGTAATTTATATTTCCTTTTTTCTTTTTCGCATAACCTGGAAGATCTGCCATTTTACTGTTAAGTTTCATGTTTCTAACTTATGGATTCAAAAGTTATTGAAACCGTATAGAGTGACAGGCAGACAGACAAAGGAATGAAACTATATAGAGTTTATTTTTTTGGTTTTACCAACGAAACCTTAAAAAGGCTGGTTAGGATAGTAAGAGAAATAAATTAAATTAAAGCGACGTAATTATTCAATTATAAAGTAATGCGCTATATCTAGATCTAGGCTAAAAGCTTGTTAATACGTTCTTCTTTCCACAAATCTCTGGTGAGTAAACAATGAATTAAAGATTCAAAAATTGCTTTTAATAGAGTAAGCGGTAAAGACAAATAGTGAAAATTTAAGGAGACTTGAATAAATCATGTGGTGCTTTTATTGACTGTTATACAGACCACAACCCCTTGAGTATTCACTTCCGGCAACTGAGGCCAGTTTTCGAGGTTTGTACCACTTTTTAGGTTAATTTTTTTCTTCTTTACTTTGTTGAATTTCAACGGACGCCCGTTTATATTTCGGGACGTTTCCTCACGAGAGCGATTCTCACACATAAACAACATATACACAGTGAGCCCACTGTTTTCTCTTTACGTTCAGTGATGCATTGTTTACTCCCATATTTATTTTTCCGTTTGGAGA
>KZ652279.1:9128-28567 GCA_001010745.2 Gerris buenoi
AATATGTATATATATATATATATATATGTGAAGTAAGGATTCTTCTGACAGGAGGTAGAGAGAGATATCTGCGAACTGTCTGATATGACGGGACGAGATAGCGATGTGTGTGCCCATCGGCCCCAAAACATTTGATATGATATTTTTACGAGGGAATCCTGGTAACTGTAGCTCAATAATGCAACATCTAGTCTCCTTAACTTCTATTTCATACATGATATATTTTTCCGACAGCAAATCCATTTTCATTTTACAGTTTTATTATTATTTATTTTAACGTTTTGAGAGAGATACAATTCATTTTTGTTACGATTAATTTAATACCATTTAATTACTTAAATACATTAATACCATTTGTTTATGATTTATATCATATATATTTATATGACGTATTTGGCAACAATCCATGGCTATTTTTCTAGAATAAATTTAAAGCGGTAATTTAAAAAATCGGAGGAACGTCGCAGAATTTGAAAAACAGACAAAGATTAAGATATGAATGGTTTACAAAATAAAAAAACCGCATTTGCTACTCACTACTTTAATCCTGGTAATCATTTTGATTTTATTAAAACCAATATTCTAGGATTTGAAATGGATTCTTCGAGCCTTGCAGAACTCGTCATGTTGTTAATAAAAGAACCGATTTAGCCAAAATCAATAAGAATTGTTATCTATTCTTCTAGAAGAGTTGAAAGATAATAAATGATATCAGTCGAAATTAGAATATGTATAATAAACTTTCAAGATCAATAGCAATTAATAGAAGGAATGCCAAGACAACCTAACCCACGCATTAACATTCATATTTCTTAAATAATTTAATTAGATTCACAAATTTTTAATTCAATTCACCAGGAGTATAAATGATAAAGACCTACACCACTTTACATTACTACATTAATAACAATACTATTCGTTCATTAATAGTAATAAAGGTATCATAAATATGTACAATGATGGAATATTAGTTTCAGGATTAGTGAAACCTCGCACTATTAGGAATTTACTCATCAAATTAACTCTGTTCTAGTTGACTTTTTGACTATTCAGTGATTCGAGTAATCAGGGATGCCCATCACCCCCAAGGCCCATAGCGCTATCCCCTCAAAACTGCCTGTCACTTGGAATGTTTAAAAAAATCCCCTCCGATCTCTGGAAAAGAAAAAAAAAAAAAAAAAAAATCGGGTACGGGGTTCCTCGGAACTTTTCCTCACTTTAGAGGCCACTAAAGTAGCCTCTTGGGCGTGGTGAGTACTTCGACGGGTGACAGTTCTGAACTAACTGATTTATTTATTGCTTTATTAGGGTGTCAGACAACTAGGTCATCTAACTGATTTATTATCATTCTTAAAAAACAAAAAAAACTTATTTTTAATACCAATATTTTATTTTTTAATACCAATATTTTATTTTTTAATACCAATATTTTATTTAAATATTTGAAGTTTGGCGGTATTTTGACAGATGTAAACAAACTTTGACGTCATCAAAATTATCAGACTAATAAATAATTATATTTACTTATAAAATTCAAACTAATTAATAGAATTTCATCGTTTTTTTTTTATATATTTGTTCCTTAATTTTTTCCGGTTCCAACGATATGCTATAAGTCAAAAACCTTTATGTAATTTTAGTATTATTAACCGTCAAAGTTTAAAAATTCAAAAATTTATAACTTCAAAATGGCGGCCAATATCAAAATGAAATTTAGTGGGCTTGATTGTCATACAGAGAGGTACATTCGTGCCAAATTTCAACTCGATCAGGACCATTTTCGATTTATTACGATTTTTTTTAATTTTTGCTGACTCAGCAAACTGGGTTAAAGATGGTGGAAAAAGTTGATTTTCCGGGCGGCACAACTACAGGTTAGGACTGATTTTTCTGCCAAGTTTCAACTCCCTAGGTTAAATACCTTGGGCGCTACGATGATAACACACATAAATACGTCATGCTGAAAACCACTCAGGAAGTCTTAAAAACACCTAAAACGGATAATTCCGTTGAAATCTCGAAAAAAAAAATTTTGGTGAAAACAATACTTTTCCTACTATTAGTAGTGAGGAAAAGTAAAAATGGTGGCGCAAGCTAGAGGGGGTAAAAAGGAAGTTGATTTTGATTAGGGATTTATATTTAATTAGGAAAGTTGTTGTTGTTAAGAGAGGTTGTTGTTGATAAGGGAAGTTGTTTTTTTGATAAGGGATGTTGTTGTTGTTGTTAAAAGGGAAAGTGTTATTGATAAGGAATTTGTTGTTGATGAGTGAAGTTGTTTTTGATAAGGGAGGTTTTCACTTGTTATACAGAATCGGCCTTTCTGGCCTCAGTTAAATAATGTTGAATATATTTGAGAGATATATTGTATTAATAATAGATTGACACTGGACTTGTCTATATTGGTTTATCCCTTGCTCCTGTGAACTGATAAATCGACCCATCAGGCCGTCCAACAAATTCACTCAAACAGTAATTAGTACAGAATAGTGAGTCCAACGATGAAATTAATTAACATAATGGATATGACAGTGTTCCGGCCCGACTGTCTAACTATCGTCCAGATGCATTACGGCTGTCAATATAGCTTCAGCAGAGAAGACAGCCGGCTTTTGTATTGTACATTGAAAATTCTGACTTGATCAACCACAGGGGTTTCCCGCTCTCTAAAATTTCACCATGGTAAGCACAATGAATATTATCGCAATGCCAAATTTTATTAATAATAACATTAAAATTTGAAGAATATTGTGTCAACGTACTTCAATTGTTGGGTGATAATGGTTAAAAAATGCAACATTAACTCTCATAGTGGGTTATTAAATGTTACTTTTTCATATACGTAAAATATACACTTTTTTTTAAAAACTTCTGCCAGTCGATTTTGAAGTTGCGTGGAGCCCAAACTATCGGGCCGATTTTTTTTTTATGAAATTTGGTTAAATGTTCAAAAGTATCATACGTCGAGTCGAGGCTAAAAAACATCACAGGGAAGTACTTGCCCCAAGTACTTTTTAGGGTTTTGTAGATGAGTAAGCATACCCATTATGTAATTATGATTTCTGGTCTTCGATCTCAAGAGTCCGGGTTCGATTCCCCGGGGGGTCACAATGTTTTTTATCAGTAATAAACCAATAAGGAATGCAAACTTTAAAAAAGCAAATATATATTTGTGTCCTACTCTTCAGCAGCTTTCATTTGATACCCAACTCAAAATTTTAAAAAAATAAAATTTTGGGCGCACTTCACTATTTCGCGCCCAAAATTGACAATTTTTAAAAATTTGGGATCAACTCCCGGAATTTTCATCGCCCAACAATAAGGCATTAGCATGAATTATTTCGAAATTTTAGCACCAGCCAATCTATAGTGGTTGGGGGGGGGAAATTTTTTTTTGGGTATATTTTGATTTTTTTCCCCTATAAGGAATGCAAAATTTAAAAAAGCATATATATATTTGTGTTCTACTCTTCAGCAGCTTTCATTTGATACCCCACTCAAAAATTTAAAAAAATGTAAATTTTTGAGTTTACCACATTTTTTTGAATTGCGCATGCGCAAATCTAATTATGGACTTCTGTATATTTTTCCTCTGGTTGGGTCAAAAAGTTGCACCAGGGTTCCAAATTTCAGCACTTTCGCTTGAACGGTTCGGGCCCTATGAACCAAAGAGCGACGGACAGACGGACACATCACCCTCGGCATAAGGGTTTTGAGAAGTATCTACAAAACCCTAAAAAGTATCAATATAGCAAAATTTAAAGAGTGACATTTGAAATTAATTTGGGGCTACTTTCAACAAACCGTCCGAATTTCATAAAAATCAGTTGAGTACTTTTGAAGATATAGGTGTAATTAAATTGATTTATTCAGGATAATATAACAGAGATTGAAAAAAGAAATTGGTTATACATTATAAATTACAAATGCAATTATTTACTTCAATATTGTTTATTGGCCTCAAAAGCTCGAGCGACGACTTTACTTTCAATAAACTATAAAAGTTTCATAGAAATAAGATGAGTACTTTTGAAGCTGTAGCTGTAAATAAATGTATGTTTGTGCGCATGTGGGAGAGAAACAAATGGGCGGAACAATAGCATAAAACAATGAGCTAATTATGACCTACCATCGAACTTTGTACATAGAAAAATCCATGTTTTTGAGATATTGATGAAAATAAACACGATATGAACAATTATTATCAACTATTGAACAATTAAAAAAAAAAAAAAAATTAATATTATGGAATTTAAATTTAGCTTCCCTATTCCTATTTTGTTGATGTTTATCGAGCCCATTTGATAAGAGAGAAAATTTGATTGTATGTAAAATTAAAAGTTAACTAAAAAATCTCGTTATAATGGAGTCCATTAAATGGACTTATGGGATGAGTGTGCAAAATGGGCGATCTCTCAAAACAGGCTCTACGGAATCTATTAATTTTTGTAGAAAGGATTGAGTTGAACCAACGTTATTTTTTTTCTAAAAAAAAAAAAAAAATTAATTAAAAAATTAATTTGTTACCAAAACAAATATTTTTTAGCTGTTTAGTTAACTAGACTTGCCTCCAAATCTTGTAAACTAAAATGGAATCTCTTCCTGACTACCTAGAATCCTGAAACTTATGTACAGGATGCAAACCTTACGATTTCCTACGGAAATTCAATAAACAGTCATTATTTGTAACATGACAGGGTGAACACTAGTCACCAATAAATAACATTATATCCATTCATTCATTCATTCATCTATTTATTTATTTATCCATCCATCTATCCATTCATTCATCTATTCATTCATCCATCCGACCATTCATCCATCCATTCATTCATCCATCTATTCATCCATTCATTCATCCATTCATTCAATTATCCATCCATCCATCCATCCATTCATCCATTCATTCATTGATACAGTTAACTGGACTCCCTTGTAAACTGTATATTTAGTTGTTCTGTTGAGGAGTCTGAGCACGAGGCTTTGTTATTTATTAATGAAAGAGTTGCGTGCAGCAGTTTTGCCCCCTGTTTAAAAATTAAAGGTTCCGTTCTATCCGGTCTAATTAAAGACCTATGAATTTACAATTGCAAAAGGTTAACACTGAGTAGTCAGATAAATAATAGAATTTAGATAAACGTTGGTATGATGAGTTTTATTGTTGGCAAGTTTTTATTATTTCAGGGTTAAGCCCCGTTTACACGGTGATAGTTGGCGCGATAGAATTATCAGCCATCACACTATCTCGTCTGACGAGATAGTTGAGTGTTCTATCACAGCAGTCAGAGTACTCACGCGGATTATATGCGAACTACAACGCTAGATACTAGACGCTGATTGGCTTATTTAGGAACGCAGCAGCGTTCCGCCCCGCCAAGTCAAAAAGTCAAAATTTCACAAAAGCTGCGTGTATACATACTGTAGGTGACAAACTAGGGTTTTTGAGGGTCTGCAGCGTGAAATACGTACAAGCTACCTAAATATGTTTCTAATATCTTTGAAGGCCGAGTTCTGTAGATCAAAATAAAAAATAATGGTCGAAATCGGCCAAGTAGAAGTACAGAAATATAGGTTTAAAAATGGCAGTTTTTATGACTTCTTCTTATTCTTTCTTCCTTCATTTTACGTTGACGCACCTACAGCCTAAACTTCAGACCGATTTTAACGAATGAGGGCTTTTTGGATTTGTCTAGTGCCCTAGTGCATTCCTAGATCAAAAAAATCAGACTGAGACAACTCAGACAAACTTTCTCATATACGAGTTCATAATTATTTAGCCCAGTGTTTTCCATTTATTAGTTTTCGAATGTACATTTAATTATTATGGAACATTTCATCAAAATTTATCATAAAAATAACTTCTCCTTGGCGGGGAATCGAACCCGGGCTCTCTCTCTGTCCGCGTTTTAAGCTTTTTTAAAAAACCAATTTTTTGGACTCAGGGGACCTCAAACGTGTAAATCCATCAAAATCTCAAAATCGAATTTTCACACTATCACAATACTTTCTCTTTATATGAGAAAGTAAAAAATTAGCTAGCGAACAGACACTTTAACGTTGGCGTACCTACAGCCTAAACTACTGAACTGATTTTAATGAATGAGGGCTTTTTTGTTTCGTCTAGGGACTAGGGCTCTAGTGCATCCCTCACAACCCCTCAACTTATTCCTACGCAGAATGTGGAGCGAGAAACCAAGCTTTTTTTTTACCACACAAGTGGTTTTTGGTCATATTTATATGAAGAGTAAATTTTAAGTATCAATAATAAATTACGACGATAATAAGAAGAGTCTAATGAACTTGAAACAAGTTTTGGACGGTCAAAAATTCATCATCCGAAAAACGCAATATTTAAACAAAAAGTTGTTTTTTTCTTTAAGAAAAAATATATTTGCTTAAAACAAGAAAAATCGCATGCTTAAATTATTCTAAAGAAAAATAAATCTTTCTTTTTGCAAATCTAAAGGGCCCTGATAAAGGAGATAAGTGTGAAGAAAAGCCCTCAGGTTTAAATTCAAAAAAGTTTAAATAAAAGGATTTAATCTTTTTCCAGTGGTTAAACTTTTAGGGTAAATAAAATTTTAAAAAGCAGTCAATCCAAAAGTCAAACAAAACTGGCTCTAATTTTTTCTCCCTCTACAAACTTGCTACTTTTTAGGTAAGAAAACAGAAACAAGTTCAAGGGATTTAAGGGAACAAACTTCTTATCAGATCTGCAAAAGGATAAGAAACATTCAGAGAGAAACTTTTAAGTCTTAAGATACTAAGTTAATACGGGCTTNCGGATTATATGAAAACTACAACGCTAGATACTAGACGCTGATTGGCTATACTTTTTTATCAAGTGATAACAGATTTTAACGCAACAAATATGATAGCTTGCTTCACATTTGAAATCAGATTTTGTTTTTTTCGACAATGTGAATA
Organism: Gerris buenoi; assembly: GCA_001010745.2. NCBI lineage: Eukaryota > Metazoa > Arthropoda > Insecta > Hemiptera > Gerridae > Gerris > Gerris buenoi. The sequence continues at coordinate 16,053 of KZ652279.1, forward strand.
TATTCCTTTTGCTGTGTGTGTGTGTTATAATTTAACATTTATAATATATTTAATGCTTTATTTCCGTATCCAAGTCAAAAATATATTATGTGGATGTAACATTCAGTGCAAGACAACAAGTTTTGACGTATTTTAACTCTCACCGTGTAGACTGCACACCTCGGCGATAGTTGTATGACGTAGACTGACATGATACTTCTATCGTGGAAGAACTATCACCGTGTAAACGGGCCTTTAGTCAGGGAAAGGTTATTATGATGGGATGCTAGGAGTGGATGTGTTGCGTGTGTTGAGGGTTAGCAGCCACGTGTTGTGCTGCATTAGTCGTTTCTGATAACTTCTAATATTTTAGATTGTCGAGGTCTTCTTAGAAACCCTTATGCTTTCGGTAGTTGGTCCGTCCGTCTGGTCGCATCTTGGATCATATCTCCCGACCAATAGGACCAAATTTCAAATCTCTAGCTATAATAATAGCTAGAGATTTGAAATTTGGTCTATAAATTAAGCTTTTTTTTGCCCAAAAGCAGGAATAATGTACCGAATGTCACAACTCAAAATTTCTTCTGGTTAGCAATTGTGAACTGATCGCAGCATTTGTTATTATTTTTAATTTTTAAGTGGGGTATCATTTAAAAAGGTATTGAAATTTAGATTATTAATATATATCACGTTTCTAAAATGGTGGCCATTTTACCCCCGAAATTACCTAAACATAAGTGACCCCTTTCCCGTTACCCCATAAAAAAAAGTCCTAAACATAAGGAAGGAAAAAATGCATAAATATGTTTCTCTGTGGGCTAATGATATTTCCGGGAGTTAATATAAATAATTTCAAGATAAAAAGAACTTTTTATATACCTCGTTTTTAAATTTTCTGTTGAATCATATGTTATGTTGATAATATAATTGCTATTGTTGTATAATATATAATGTTAGTAGAGCTGGTCTTAAACCTATAAAAGGACAAATCTTTGTACAACACCAAATCTAAACCGTGCCATCGATGTATTTGAAATAATATAATCGATATATTTCCTGTTTTGCTGTCATTCAATGTTTATATTTTATTTTCACAAATTTGAAACCCGTCAAAATGAAGATCGTAAATATTATGGGATATGACAAAACAAATAAAATAACTTGCGGATTTTTTCCGAACTAACTTTCCATACAGCAAACTAGCTGAAAACAAATTAAATTCTGCTAAAAAATGACTAAAAGTATTAAAATAATGCATTGTCATCGTGTTCTGAAAGTTTCAAATGTCTAGCTTCTCGGGATGTTTGTTAAAATTCGATTGCAAGATTTGTACCGGACAAACATACAAACAAGAAACCAATTTAATAAAAACGTAGTAAAAATANGGATCTAACTGAAGTTTCTCACTTAGTTTTGAATCTTTTACCCCTACAACAATTCTATCTCTAATTAGTTCGTCCCTTAAATTTTTAAAATTACAATATCTAGACATTTTATCTAAATCAGTCACGAATGCATCGACAGTTTCATCTACGGCCTGAATTCTCCGATTAAATTTCGCTCTTTCGTATATTATATTGATTCGTGGAGAAAAATAGTTTTGAAATTTATTAACTACAACGTCGTAAAAATTGTCAATATCTTCTGAAATTTCAAACATTCTAAATATATCTTCCGCCTGCTCACCTAAACAATAAAGTAACATGTCTACTTGCTCACCCTCTCCTTTCTTTTGTAATCCACTTATTCTTCTATATCGTTCCCACCTAGCTACCCAAGCATCCCAAGATTCGGGTTTATCAAAGTCTAGTTGGGGTGGATGGTTTACCTTAATGATGTGTCCTCTTTCTGGACTGACATCTTCCGTGTCGACGTCGCGGTCGTCGTCTTGCTTCTTACGCCTACCAGTTTTACTTCTGACACCATGTTTAACTTTCGACATAGTAAACTCAATAGAAATTAGATATATTTTCACAGATCAATAAAACTATGTAACTCTCAAAACAAATACAAAGTGACAGCTTGTCATATTCTACACACATTTATTTCGGGTATTGTTTTGACCCAAAAAATACGATTAATTTAGAAACGATACACTAAATTCTGGGATCATATCTGGATCGAGTTTGATGAAAACACCTGAACCTGAACTGGAACCTGACATGCGCAGAGTGTGAGAGTGAGCGCCCGCCCCTTGTGGTCTTTCTGGTGAACCGAGTGACATCTGTCAAAACACCACTATCCACCCAACCAAAGACATAACCTTTATTTGTCATTTTAGTTTTGTTTTTAAAAACAAACATAATAAACCTGGTTATAAAAACCTTTTACAAAAGTGGCTATTATTATTCATCGGGGTGTTGAAAACGCATTGAATGCGGATGCAATACCAATAATACCATTCATGGAAGCATCTAACTTGTTAAATCCCAAATCAGGATTCAATCCGTATTTAAACATCATGCAAACGTAGTACTTATAAGTCTCACATCTCGATTTGTATCGAACCGACAGTGTCGACCATGCTTGGTCTCGCCGAAACCTGGGTCTCCTTCGAGTTGCTCCCTATTTGTTTAAGCAATGCTGGATGTGCTTTGAGTGGAGGAAGCCCGTTCTGGGAATTGAACCTAGATATGTGTGGTCGCCCATCCAATTAGTGACCACGCCCGATGCTGCTTGGACCTGATTGGTAAGAGAGCAGACGTGATCGCCTACGAGTTACCCAGACCCCATTCATTGACTATATTGCACATGTGTACGATAATTAAAAGTTTTGTGTGTTTGGGTTTCAGATGAGTGAAGAGGAAGAGGGATGGATCACGCGGTGAAGGCGGGTGGAGGCGGGGGCGGGTGGAGGCGGGTGCTGGAACGGCAGAGGTTCCAGAGTCCGGAACTCGAGAGCCTGTTCCAGAGGTACGCCTTCAAGTTGCAGCATAATTCCGTGACAGCAGTGGTCTGCTTGTTCGTTCTGCTGACAGCCGGCCTGGCCTACCTCTCCCTGGTCTACACGCACGCCTTCACCGCTCAGAACCTCTACCACCTCCTTCACTGCCTCCTCTTCGTCTGCCTTCTTCTCTTCCTGTCCACCAGGTAACGTAACGTCCATCAACACTTAAATAAGCATTATGATCCTCCTCAAAACGTGTTGGATTGAATTTATATTTTACTCACACATTGTCAATTCTACATTGAAGGTTTAAGCCGTGTCCAGACTGCCTAACCGAACAGAGGAAATGAGCCGAACATTGGTCTCTGCGCATGCTCAGTATAAAGTACGCCTGCGCATCTCAGACTGAGCATGCGCCGAGACCAATGCTCGGCTCGTTTCCTCTGTTCGGTTGGGCAGTCTGGACGCGGCTTTAGTGGGAGTTTGTTTTGTTATTATTTAGATCTGTCAGTGTGACATTTATCTCCTGTTCTCCGTGTGTATTAAATTCATGTATTCGATTAAGTTATGTCTTACGTATTGTGTGTATATTCTTGTAGTTCCATTATAACTAACAGGTTATGGGCCCAGCACGCTTCCACTGCGCCAAAGGGACGTCCGTAACGTAACGTCCGTCAACACTTAACTCTGCCGACGTAACCTTTCTCAATTGTATTTACTTTCGAGCTTACCGGTAATAAAAGCATCATGATCCTCCTGAAAACGATTTTTATTGTTCACGATTACAATTTCCTTGACAGTAACGCAGAGATACACATGCCTGTAGCTTGAACAAAAACATGCCAGCAACTTACACGTGCAAGCTACTTGCACGAGGATGTGTTAAATGGCATGCCTGCAGCTGGCAAGCAAGCAGATACAAACTTAATAAAAATCCTTGGTATACCAGTTACTGGCATACCCTCTTTTGGCATGTAAGCTACTTCCCCAATTTGACGGCATGTGTAGTGTATTTCCGCCTTAATGCGTTTCGGATACCAGGAAACATTTTTGGTCTTGTGTCGGTCGTTCTGTCATCAACATTTTCGTGAACCACTATATCTAAAACACTACTCGTCCGCGATTTCGATGGACATGAAGAGACAAGACTTTACTCAGACGTTAACTAACAAACTAACTGCCTTTAATCTAATTGTAAAAGCTATATGGACTTAAGGACACGAACTGCGGGGATCGACTATTAAATTGCTTTAGAAGATTCAGTCCCTGCAATCCTTGAACCTACAAAACATATGTACTGCGTACTGCTCCCTCCTACGTGGCCAACCGTATGATACACAACAACATAACTTTTTCTTTCGTCACATATCCTGGTATCCTCTCGTCCTTCTACATCAAGCATATCCAACATCCTAATCATCTTGTCCAGAACCTATCCTTCTCATAATCCGAGGTAACGCCTAAGGCGGCTTTCACACTGCGTGCGAGACCGATTCCGCTGGAGAAGCAAATACATGTACATATTATGTATTAGCATGGGGTTATTCACGGGCCGAGTGGGACTGAGCGAGACCGGGCTTACTCGGGCGTTTTTTTCGAGCGTTTTTGTTAGCTAAGCGTTTTCGGTCGCCGAGAACGCTTAGCTAATCTTAAAAATCTTTCAAGAAAGATTATTTTTTGTGACTGATACATCTCGGAAATGACGGAACGGTGACGCGCCATGACGGAGGTGTGTGAACAGACCTTTAGTCGTTAAAATCAGGCGTGTCCGGAGACGTATGTGTGAAAGCTGGGTGAACGGGCCTTATTCTTTATTTAGTTTTGTATTTCAAAGTTGAAGTGAGTCTCTAGAGCGTGGCGACACAATCAGCCGGGGTTTGTTGATTTAGGACGGAAACGCCCTGAAAAACCCTCCGCCATCATTTATAAGGGTTCGGGAATAAAGCACCGAAAAATCCTTTCTGGAAATGAATTATGTTTGTCCCAAGGGCCGTTGTTCGGGGAACAAGTGGTTCGGTGTTTCTATTAATGAACCACCAGGAAAATGTGGTTTACCTTCAGTCAGGCCGAATTTCGATTAAAATTCAGTCTACCGATTTAAGTGTATTTGTTTTAATAAATATATAACCGTTTTTATTTTATTGTTGACTTTTGTTTTTGTTTTTTCGTCGGAATCAATTTAAGACTCTGGGCGTAATCAGTTGAGATATTCCGGAGGAGTATCTCAGACATTTATTATTGAATCGACTCCCGACCTTTCCAATCCAACCTATTGGCCGGTTTCGGTTTTCATAATTTATGAAATGAAAAGTATTGAAACATTTTGCTGTTCTGATCAAAGTACAGATAAAACTTTAATTGTATAATTATGTGATTTCTGTTGTCAACTCGGAGGTTGCTGACTGTTCAGCAGTTCAGCCCTTTGAATAGCAATCGACGTTTCGAGTGACAACGGACAAAATTAATTGGTTGTAGGGACGAGTTACTGGTGATAGTGTTATCAAAGTTAGATTATACACAGCGGGGTTACAGCGTGTGGCTGCAGTTGCTGTTCTCCGTGTGTATTAAATTCATGTATTCGATTAAGTTATGTCTTACGTATTGTGTGTATATTCTTGTAGTTCCATTATAACTAACAGGTTATGGGCCCAGCACGCTTCCACTGCGCCAAAGGGACGTCCGTAACGTAACGTCCGTCAACACTNTATTTTGATTTAAAAAAAATAAAAAAAATCTAAAAGTGTAGCCCATTTAAATACAATTTTAAATTTGTAAAAAACCTGTTGCCATTAAGTTTATTTTGATAAGAACCACCTGTTGAACTGTGTGGAGTAACAGCTCAAGCTGGGGGTACGCCTTCCAAACAGCTTCGTACACATCTTCCATACTGTTGCATTTAAATTTTAACGCTGAATTATTCAATTTATTTGGATACTTTACTAACCTCTGACTTGAATTTATTTGGGTACTTTACTAAGCTCTGACTTGAATTTATTTGGGTACTTCTTTACTAACCTCTGACTTGAATTTATTTGGGTNGACCAATAAAATCGTTTCCCTAAAAATTGTCCCGCCTTTTGATTGTGCCAACTCTAATCTTATAGACTGTAGTTATAGCGTAATGTAGGAGGGTACCCAGCGCCCCCTCTTTATTCTCTTTATTCTTCTTTATTCTCTCTATTCTCCTCATCATGATTTACTATGTTCTTAAGATCGATAATGTATTGTATTGACCTCGGTTCAATGATGGAGCCACGTGATGTCTAGTGTAGAAGTGTTTCTAAAGCAGTGTTGGATGTTGCAGGTTTATGCAGGATTCGTACCTGGGCTGGGTTTGCTATGTGATCCTGTTCTTCTGCCTGACGTTCTGTCTGGTGGGTCTTCCACTGGGCCCCGGAGCCGCAGGCTTGAGATCGGAGGCCGCTAGAGTTCTGCCCGAAGGTCTATGGCGGGTGGTGTTTGCAGTGTTCCTCGGCTACGCCATGCTGCCGCTCCGAGCGTGGCTTGCCGCTCTCTTCGGACTGAGTCTGCCCTTACTTCACCTCGCTCTCTCTGCGGCCTTCGTAGACTCCTTCCAGCAGATACTCTGGCAGCAGGTAACTCTTCCCGACGTAGTCGTATTTCCGACGGTTTACATCTGTCAGTTGTTGTCATTTGTTCTCTCTGCTCCTGGCTTTGTAGTCCAGGAAATCTAAATAAGTGCATAAAAGTGACAGACTAACATCAAGCTAGAAATTTAGCTTGCATGAAAGCGGCTGACTAACATCAAGCTAGAAATTTAGCTTGCTTGAAAGCGGCTGACTAACATCAAGCTAGAAATTTAGCTTGCATGNACAGTCATTTACTACTTCATTTTTTGTCAAATCGCTAGTGAACTCTTAGCGTGGTTGAGGCATTAGAGAGGTTGAATTGAACTATTTAGTTTGTTATGTGTTGTTGCAGCATCCTGTTTGCGGATATAGTGGGTTTTACGGTGCTAGCATCCCAGTGTACTGCTCAGGAACTAGTCAGACTACTCAACGAACTGTTTGGACGATTCGACGAACTAGCAGACGTAAGATTATTTGCACTAGTTTAGTAGTTAAGGCGGAAATACACATGCTAGTTACTCGCAAAAAAACATACGAGTAGCTCGCAGAGGAGAGCTACTCGTATGTGTATACATCAAATAGTATGCGAGTGAAAAGCATGCAAGTAAATCGCAAGAGGTTTGATTTTTGTCTTGCCAGTGGCACAAGTCTAGGGGTGGGGGAAGTGATAAGGCACTTGTAAACAGGCCTGCCAGCGCAAGGTTGCTAGTAGCTAGCACGAGTCTCCCTCAGCCCTTCAGTTGCGTTCCTTCCTTTCGCGGGTAAATGCAGTTCTTTGCAAGTAACAGAACAATCTGGTTAATTTCATTCTGCCTCGATACATTCATAATGTACATTGAAACACAATATTAATAAAACTATCTAAATTAATTAAATCAAATACAATTATTTCATTATTTATTCCTGCTAAGAGAAGGCAAGAATGCAAGAAACATTTGGCTGTATCAAAACTAGAACTGTGACTGGAATGTGTATTGTCATGTGCTAGTAGCTGCACAAGACTGATTATTCGGATGATACTTAGCATGCTGTTTCACTGGCAAATGTACACAGCGTCTGCAGCATGCCAGCTACTAACGTGCTAGCAACTCGCTACTGGCATGCTTTTTTACTAGCATGTGTATTTCCGCCTTTACACCGTATTTTTATTGTATTGCTGATTGTTGTTCAACGTTCTTTCCGAGGCTTTTCTCTTCTCAATCAGGAAAATTGAAAACTTCTTCTGTGACTGTATTTGTACTCTTATCGACATCATTAAAACTCTGGGGCAAAAGCTGACAAGAGGTCAGGGGGCCGATTCTAAAAAAAAACTTTGTGATCGAAGGCAATGTACAAGGGTCGATCAAATATAAACGGACCTTATTTCGATAATTTATTTTTAAAAACTACAACACTGACAGCATTCAGCATGTTCACAGCCTTGCTGAAACTCATTGCAACAAACTTTTATCCTGGTCTATGAGTGGGTGTCTTCCATGAACTCTCACTGAAGTTGGTGATAAATTTCTACAATTTTAAGGATGAAAAACTTGATGATAATGCAATAAGCTACAGAAAAGGGCAAACTCTTCTTACTCTTCTTGAGGCAACTGAAGGAGGTTTCCCCCTTACCTAAAACTCAAGCAGTTTCAACTATATTACTACCCGATATACTCGAAAGCCAGAGAAAGACCCATCTATATTTGATCGGCCCTTGCACTTAGCAATTTCTATTTCCTCCACACTAAGGGGGGTGACACACTTAGCTACCCGGTCGTCTATGAGAATAGATGGAACTTGTCACACGAGGTAGCGCCACCTGCTGGGTGGCACTAAACGGTCGACCGTCCGACAGTCTAGCCACCACCCACAGGTGGCACCACCCGGTCAACCCATTGTTTTCAATTGAGCCTGTCACTCGTCGCCACCCAAGTCACGCCACTCAGCCCCTACTCCTTCAAGTAAAAACTCGGGTGGCGCAAGTCAGGTGGCGGGACCAAGTGGCATCAACCAGGTGGCGCGCCACCCGGGTGGCGAAGTGTGTCACCCTAAATGCTTATAAAACGTTTGTTATTATTGGGCGTAAAGAAGTTAATTACAGTATGTGCGTTACAAGTTGTGACTTTTGACACTCAGACTGTCCAACTTAAATGTGGAAAAAATAAAGCCTCTAGGCCTTTGGGAGAGGTGGGCCAGTGACATTTTTATTTGCCTAGTTGGCCCGACCTTCTAGAATTCAAAATCCTGACCTCTCATTGGCTCCCCACCACAATTCGTCAGATTTTTCCTCGCTGTCAAAAGTCACAACTCATAACATGCATAATGTAAAGATGTGTATTTTGTTAATAAACGGTGGACTGTTTGTTTCAGGACAACAACTGTTTGAGGATCAAGATTCTGGGAGACTGTTACTACTGCGTGTCAGGCCTGCCGGAACCCAAGTCCGACCATGCTAAGTGTGCCGTCGAGATGGGACTAGATATGATCGATGCCATAGCGTCAGTATCTCCTCTCTCTACATCATCCTCATTCATTTCTTCATTTTAATACACAAATTCATTCTTTTTTTCATCTCGATAAATCATTTATTCGAGGGGATGTCCATGAAAAATAGTTTACAATGTTTAGACTTTAGGTGTTGTTTTGTTGTAGCTATGTTGTTTTATTTTATTTTATTTGGTTGAACGTCCCAATGGGAGCAGCTTTAATAGGTTTGATTAAATTGGAATAGTAGATGAACACAAACACAGTGAACATAAAGTCTAAAATGTAAACAAAAGTGTTGTTTTGGCAAACAAGTGCTTTGTATAACTTGAGGAGAAAGCATATCGATGGCTCTGCGCAAGAAGGGCCAATCTGCATTTTTTAGCACAAGGGCCAAACTGTTTTTGCTTTCAAGGACACAAGTTAAAAAGTCCAATCTGCTGGGGGCCAATGTGAAGTAACCGCTAGAGTGAGAGTAAAAAGGGCCAAACTGACACACTTTTGGGGCCAATGTGCGAAAAAAGGTCATAGTTTAGGGCCAATCTATATTTTTTTNTGAAAGCGGCTGACTAACATCAAGCTAGAAATTTAGCTTGCATGAAAGCGGCTGACTAACATCAAGCTAGAAATTTCTGTATGAGTTAACTTTCTTTTAATGTGATTATGAAATGACCTGTTTTCTCTTCTGGAAAATTAATACTTTTATTATAAAATTTTAAGTAATTAATAATAGTCCAGGAGATAGCGTGTAAAAAAGTGTCTGACTGACATCAAGCTAGAAATTTGTGTACAAGTTTATCTTTTGGTGCCTTTTAAGAATAAGTGGTTGGTCTATGTTCGTCTGCAGGACATAGCTTGGCAATAGGCATTTAAAAAAAAACTGATGGAGAGCGGCCATGTCCCACCAATTATGGTGGACTATGGGATTTTCATGATCCTGAGTACACAATTTTTTAGTAGACCGAAAAACTAACATCAAGTTGATGTTAGTTCGCCACTGGGTAGGTTAGATATTCAAATATTAATCCAAATCAAAGTCGGTCACTTATCAAGTTGTGAACCGACATCAGCTTGATTTTTGGACGACTAACTAATTATGTACTCAGGATCATGGAAATCACATTGGCCTCCATAACTGATTGCTGGGCGTGGAAGTGTTTGTTGAAGAGTTGGCTACACTGTGTTGTTGACTTGGTTGCAGGTGGTCGGGAACTTGCTGGTGTTTGTGTGTGTGAACGTGGTGGGAGCGGTGCTACACACTCTGACGGAGCAGGCTCAGAGGAGAGCCTTCCTCGACACCAGGAACTGCATCGCGGCCAGGCTCGACATGCAGGATGAAAACGAGAAACTTGTCAGTATTCATACTACGGAACGTATAAATTTTAATTTAAATCAAATTGTAATTACTATTTACAAGGGGAGATAGACAGAGAAAAATAGACTTCAGCGCCGAAACTCCAATTTTTCCAGTTCAGGTGCTTTAGCCAATTAAGCTACACTGAAGAATACAACAACAATACAATTCATTGTAGAAATATTTGAAAGCTTAATTTGATACTAGGTATCGTTATCGATATAATAATAGACTTCAGCACCTGGACTGGAAATATGGGGAGATTTGTGGTTTGAGTTCCGGCGCCGAAGTCTATTTTTCTCTGTCTGTCTCCCCTTGTCTTTAATAAAGTGTTTGAAAAAACAAGTCAAAATGGAAAATAGGCTCGGTCAAACAGGAAGTGGATTGAGCCCATGGATTAAAAAGACAAAAGTCCGTCAAAGACGCAGGATACAACCATGTCAAACTTATTCTTAACTTATAAACAATTCTTTAGATTGTTACTCCCCTTATAAAAACATAACTCTGATATTCCTTTGTCCCAAAGTAAATTGGACTAAGCATCCCTTTGTCTTAATAGTTATTTAGTCAAAGTTATTTATATTCTAAAAAACACACAGGGGAGTAACCATCTAAAGAAGTACCCAAAAAATATAATTAATAATTATAAAATATAAAAATAATTACCACTTTCACTACAAAAACAATCGATCAAATCAATATAGTTAATCAATAATCAATAAAACAGTTCTATTAATTTTTTGTACATTAAGTTGCAACTTTAGGTTCGAAGGAGAAACACCAAATGGAGCAAGCCCTTGGTAATAGTTATTAAATAGAGGCATAGCTTGTGTCATAGTGCTTGACATACCGTATTTTGTCCTGTCGTAATCGGTAGTAAAATGATCAAGACGCCGGGACGTCCTTGCTGGAATCCTAAAGTTACAACGCTGAAGCAGTTGTGGGGAGAAGTGACCACTGACTTAAATAAAGAAAACTTTAATAAAACTTTAACAAGGAAAACTATGTAGGCTACACCTCTTCTTTCCACAAGAGATTTGTATCCAGTTCTTCCAGCCTCTTCATTAATGGCCTTGGGTTATTTAGAAAATTCAGGAGACAGTTTGTGAACCTCCGCTGTATTCTTTTGATAAAAAGGATATGATTAAATTATAGCTATATAGCTGTTAAGAGTTAACTAGGCTTGAGAGAGATTAGCGCTATCCACTGTCTTTCTTTCCGTAAGGAACGCCGATTCCGTCTAGAAAGAGTGTTAGTGTATGGGGTTCAAGAGGAAAGAACGGCAGGATCTTCTTATTATGTTGTATCTTACAAGATAATCCCGTCGCACCATCCTCTCATTCTTGTCAACTGATAAGTTTCATGTGGATGGGATGAGATATTCCTTGTGTTTATGGCATCAAACTAAGGGATTGTAGTCACACGACAAGCCTGCAGGATGGAATGAGCGGATCGTCTTACAGGAAAGAGTGCTGGAAAGTGGTTGTGTAGATGGTAATGAACATGATTATCAATTATGCCGTGCTTTCCTTCACGATCAAGAAAAAGGAAAGTCTGTCGGGAAAGAACGACAGTGGATGGGGCGCTGTTATCCTGTCCAATACAGACGTGTCTTGGAACCATGAAAGTCATTCCACTTGCTCAGTCTCTACACCTTGTTGTGCAAATTAAATACTTTCGCCCATAAATTGTACTTGAAACCTTTTGTCCATTAGATATTGAAGACATTTTTTTACCGATGACAATAACTTGAGTAAAAGTTCACCGAGTTTGTTAAAATTTGGTACACATGTTCATTTTACCAATGCCCAGGCTAAGTTCATTGGACAACGTTATCCGCCCAAGCATTCACGGGCAACGCTTGCATAAACGTAAGCTTAAAAAATGTTAAGACGGGAAAAAGTGTTATTAAGGAAGCCTGTTACTTGACTTGTTTTGTTTATTTTTGTTGTACATGTCAAATGTCACTTATTTCAATCTAACGTTCTTTAAAAATCATATTCTTTAACTAATTTTTTTCTTATATTCATTTCATATATATTGTAAGATGTTTGCTTTAATGATACAAATTACACTTTTTCTTTTAGTTTTGCCTTAACTCCGCTAGGTACAAACAGTTAGTTACTTTTAATTTTGCCTTAACTCCGCTAGGTACAAACAGTTAGTTACTTTTAGTTTTGCCTTAACTCCGCTAGGTACAAACAGTTAGTTACTTTTAGTTTTGCCTTAACTCCGCTAGGTA